>OY720154.1:35094025-35246525 GCA_963082725.1 Pedicia rivosa
TTTTTGGGGCTGTGCCGCATTTCTTTTTTTTTTGTTCTTTTTCCCCATATAAAACTTTAATATTAGAAAACAAAAATAAGAGAAAGCGAGAATGAAAGGGAGAGAAAGAAAAGAAAATAATAAGACATTTTGGGTAAACCAGCATGAACCTTTAGACACTGGGATCAAAAGGATTTTATAAGCCTTAAGGTTCACGATAGTCATTTTATATTTTCTCTCAATTCCCATAAAATCCTTATATCATTCGCTAATCAACACCAATATAAAATAACCCTGATTATTCAGCCTTTAAATCCTACAATAAAAATCCATTCCATAAAATAAAATAAAAAAGAAGATGTACGAAGAAGAACGGAATACAAAAGGAAGTATAAATAAGGACGAAAAAGAAAAGAAGAAAATGTTCAAATCAATTTTCATTATTTAATTTATTATTTTAAAGCGAGATCACAATTTACGTGCATATTTAAAATGTAAGTCGTTATCTTTCAGAATTTCACCCGCCCCACCCCCCTATTTGAAATAGAGAAACAACAACAAAAACAGCAAAAAAAAAAACATCGTCTTATCATCTCAGCCACCATCATCTTACAATATCTACCGCATATTACAAGATGAAGACGCAAGATCCACCTACGCATCTACACATACATATATACACCAAAAAGGAAGTACCACAATCAGTTTTACATAAGTAAATACATTCACATATCTACAAGGATACACACACACACGTACACACATACACACATACACACAATAATAATAATAATAATAACAGAGAGAAAGAACAGAAAGGAAGAAACGTAATGCTCTTACGTTTATTGAAATTTTTTCCCTGAATGAATTTTCTGTATTTTCGTTTTCTGTATTTTCTTCTTCTTCTTCTTCTTCTTTTCTCTTTCCTTTTGTTGTTGTTCTTATATTTTTCCATTTCTTCGTTTTTTTTTTTCTTTTTCTTTTTTTTTTTGCTCAGAATAGAATTTATGCAAATTTATCGTTGTCCTTATTTCTATTGTTGTTGCTGCTATTTTTCTTTTATTTTTTTAAATGAAAATTGCTTCTTATTTTAATGAGAAATTTACTAGTTTCAGTTTTCTTTTTTTCTATTTTGAATGTCTGTTTGTGTATGTCCCTTATTCCCCTTATTACTCTTTCGTCCTCTTTTTTTTTTCTCTTTTTTCTTTGTTTTCCTCCTGATTCTTTTCTCATGTTTTTATTGTATAATCATCATCATCATCATCATCATCATAATAATCATAATCATAATCATCATCATCATCTAAAACTGAAAATGCGGGTGTTACATAGATTGGAACTTAAAGTTAAAAGTGTTTAAGGATGTTGCGTTTTTTTTTTCCATTTTTTATTTTTTTTTTCTTCAATTTTCCTTTTGTTTTCTTTTTGTTTTTTTTTTTTTTTTTGAATCTTTTTTATTTTTTTATTTTCATTTTCTCCATTGAGAAATTCAGCGGGATCAATTTTTGATCTTTTTTTTTATTAGTGAAAGCTCAGAAGTAAAAGTGGAGAAGAGGAAGGAGAAGGAAAGGAATCATTACAGTGAAATTTTCTTTTTATTTTGTTTTTTTTTGTTTATTTTTTGTTGTTGCTGCTATTGTTGTTGTTGTATTTTTTTTTTTTTGATGTGCCATCATTTGAATGCGAAATTGAAACGTGAGGGCTGATTTCATTCTGTTTTTCTTCGTTCTGGAAGTAGCAAAAGCGGAAACGTTAATTGAACTTTATATGCGGATTTATATATTTTTCTCTCTCTTTTTTTTTTTGATGTTTTTCATTTTAAATGGAATCTTATTTTTACTCTCTGTTGTTCTTTTTTTTTTTTATCTCATTTTGTGGTTTAGTTTATTTTCCCCCTCCTACCAAATCCCACGAATGTTATTATTATTTTTTTTAGAAAAGATCCAATTTGACCGAAAAAAGAAAATTTCTTTTAGGGTTTTTGTTTTTCTTTTGCTATGGAACGAAATATATTATTATCATTTTTATCTTTCAATCATTTTGAATAAATTTCAGTCCGGAAAATTAAGCAATGAAAAATTTCAATTTTCTCATTTTATGGATTTCTTTTTTTTTTTTTGGCTTTTACGGATTCGTTTTTTTTATGGCACCTTCTAATTTATTATGCTGAATATTTTTTTTTTCATCCGCATTACGTCCAACCAAAGTCAATATCAGAATAATAATTAAAAAAAAAAAAAAAAGAAAAAGTTAATAATTTTTCATTAACCAACGAGAAGATAAAAATCTCGTCGGAAATTTATTTAAAAAAATAAAACGAAACATTAAAAATAAGGAAATTAATCAATTTTTCTGTTTAATGTTAAAGATCACATTGTGAGAGAAATACACACGCACACACACACACATATGCATAGGACAAAGATAAAAATAAATCGATATAAAATCGACAATAACTTCAAACCCTCCTTAATCCTGAAGCAAAAAAAATAAAAATATCTAATGTCAATAAACCCTCATCGTCGTTTCTTATTCTTTTGTCCCAGTAGACACTTTCATCTAACAACAAATAAACAAACAATATTATTATATTCGTTATATACACACATACGTAAAACAAAACACATGCACACATGCACACATACCAAAATATATAATGTCAGCATCAAAAGAAGGATAAAACAAACCTTCATAATGGGACTGTTTCTCATCCCTATGAAAATATATTCTACCTCCTTGATATATTAAAGTTTTATAAATCAGATCAAGGAGATAATCCCTTATTTTTTTAAATCCCTGTGGTCTCTTCTCATCATCATCCATCCGTTTTCTGACGGTTTTTTTTTTTATTCTTCTTCTTCTTCTTCTTCTTTTTTTGGTCCTAACTCTTTTCTCCTCCTCCCATTTCTGTTACACAAATTACCAAAACAGAATAAGAAAAAGGTTACAAAATTGATAGAAATAAAAAATTCATTATTTGATGACTTTCACTATGAAGAAAAAAATAAGAAGAAGAAGCTTGAAATTAGGACATCGATTTTTTTAATTAAAACTTGTTACATATCCGTCCTATTTTTTTATATTTTCTTATTAATTTTAAAAGAATCTTTTACCCCTTGAACAAATTCAAAATAATAAAAGTTTAATTTTTTCTCTTTCTCTATAATTTGAAATGGAATTCATAAAAAGCACAATTGTATCAGACATTGAAATAATTTGAACAATTTTGTCTGATCTACGATTATTGATAAATTCGATTTTATCGTTTTAAAACTCATATCCGAAAATAATCATCATTTTCACAAACAATTCAAAAAGCAACAGTTTGTTGTAAGTTGTAAATTGTTTTTTTTTTTTGGTGCTATGACGTCACTTGAGTCGACTTTTTTTTCTTTTTGCTATTTTTTTTTTTCCTTTTTTTTATTCGTTTCTTTCTTTTCTTCAATTTCTTTTGTTCAACAAACATTTCCTCCTTTTTGAATTCATATTTATCGTTGAACTTTTTTTTTTTTTCCATTTTCATATACAAACTTTAATTCAAAACATTATTTTGCAAACAAGAAATATATAAAGTGTAAATGAAAGAAAGAGAAAGAATGAGTGGACAAAAGTTTCTAAACGATTTTAGTTTAATTTACTTCTTTTGCCTTTGGGATTGTATAGCCAGGTGGGGCGTTGAAAGTGGTGGGCAATTCTTGGGTAGTTTGAGGACGATGGAAAAAAGATACAAGAAAATGAATTAAATTTTATGGAAATTAAGTTTTTTTTTTTTGTTGGAAGAGGAAAATTGTCGTGAAAAATCGTATGGAATTTTATGATGTAAAAATTTTGATTATAATAATTTCTTTTGGTTGGTTGTTTAGTTGGTACTTCCTTTATATAAATATAAAGAGGTCACCGCATATAAAAATGTATATTTTCTTTTTCTTTCTTTCTTTATATAAATAAATGTTTATTTTTCTTCTTATTTTTCTTAATCTTCTTCTTCTTCTTCTTCTTCTTCTTCTTCTTCTTCTTCTTCTTCTTCTTCTTCTTCTTCTTCTTCTTCTTCTTATTTTACTTTTGGTTTACATTGCGGGTATTTTATTTTTGTTTTTTTTTTTTTTAGTTGCGGTTACTTTACCGCAAGTAAACTTTAAAAACCAAACAAATTAAGATTGAAAACATTTCCCTTTAGTTATTGTATTGGGATGTTGTTTGAATGGTTTACAAAGGATGAAGGAGAGGAAGTTAGTATAAAAAGCTCAGGTGGTTTATCTTGAATTGTTATATGAATGAAAACAAACTGTCTTTTGTTTTATAGTTGAATTGTATAAATTGTATGTGAGTTTTTCTGATAAATTGTTATCAAACAACCAACAATAAAAATACAAAAAAAAAAAAAAAAAAAAATAACCATCTAAAATATTATTACATTAAATTTTGTGTATATGTATGTGTGTGTGTGTGTAAACGCACATAACATACACACACACAAACAACTATACAACCATGTATTATTTGTTAAGGATTTTGTATAGATAAATATTATATTTTGGTTGTGTCAACTTTAGACCTTTTATTTGATTCAATATTATTTAACGCGTAAATGTGTGTGTTGTGTGTATTCCTTAAATAGCGTGCGTTGTGTATTATGCGTTATGTGAACCAAGTCCGTCCCGTACTGTGTGTCTAGAATACCTCAGTTATTCGTTGTTCGTTTGTGTAAAAAAAAATGATTGAAATTATTTTCGGCTCTTTTATCAGAGAATTTCTTTTAAGTCCTGAATTTAAAAGGATCACTTTTGATGGGCGACTTTTTTCTTTTTTAATCAATTCAATGATAATTTTTTTTTTTCTTCAGACTGATAAATGAACGGATTTATGTATAAAGTGGTTTCTCTTCTTCTTCTTCTTCTTCTTCTTCTTCTTCTTCTTCTTCTTCTTCTTCTTCTTCTTCTTCTTCTTCTTCTTCTTCTTTTATTTTTTTTTTTTGCCACAGAGAATCTTTATTTTCAATTCAAAGATTAGAGATAATAATTTTTTTTTGTTCCTTTTCTTTTTCACTGGGGTTTTTTTTTCTAATGTAAAGGCGTGTCTTTCACTTCTCCTTTTCTTCTTTCACCAAAATATTTATTTATATTTTTTTTTTCTCTTCTGATTTATAAAATTCTAGAAATTTTCCATATTTTCTTATTCACTTGTTTTTGTTTATCTCTTTCTCTGTCTTCTGTTGTTATTCTTGTTGTTGGGTTTTGTTGTTCATGTTCTTATTGTTGTTGTTGTTGTTGTTGTGATTTTTTTTTCCAAAACATATTTTGTATTTCACTCAATTCAGTTAATATTTTATTAAAGAAAATTAATTAGGAATTTTCTTCGTTTTTTTTTTCCTCTTCTTTTTTTTTCATTATTATTTTATAAATTTTACAACAAACACAAAAAAAAAAAGATAACAACATTAACAACAACAACAACAACAACGGCAACAACAACAACAACAAAACACAACACGAGAAGAGAGAAAAAAAATAAAATATGTAAGAAAAACAAGAGAATTCACAAGACAAAAAAAAAATGTTATGAATTTTTTAATAAATTTTAAACGAAAAGGAAAGAAGAGGAAGCAGAATAAGAAGAAGAAGAAGAAGAATAAGCAGAAGTAAAGAAGAAAAGTAAAAAAAAAAAAAAAAACGCTTTAAAATAAATTCTTATCTGCGTGTAAAAGGATCAAACCATGAAGCAAAACAAAACAAGAAAAAAAAAAAAAATTAGAAGCAAAATAACAAAAAATGGAATCTTTATTTTTTTTTCTTACATAATAAAATATCTAATTTGTCTTAACACACACACACACAAACAGGCCACTCACACACACACACAAACAGGCCACTCACACACACACACACACAACATGTCTTAATCATTGAAATTAATTAACAATTTCCGAATAAATTGAATAGACGATTAAGTTGCCGCCACAAAAATCAAGAAATAAAAAAAAAAAATACAATTATTGGTACAAATCACAGAAGGAAATTTCTTTGACGCAACTGACGATAGTATCGGTTCTATTTAAAATTCTTATTATGAGTTTTCTTTTCACAAAGAAAAAAATATGAAAATAATTTTGTCTTTTTGGAGGGGGAAAAAAAATGAATAAAGTTCAAACGATACAAACGAAAAATATTCATACAATTATTAAATCTGTTCTGATCTGTTCTTGTTGATGTTCCTGTTGATGTTGTGGTTGTGGTTGTAGTTGTTGTTGTTGTTATTGCAATGAAAAGAAAATTCTTGATGTGTATTGATTGCAATGAAAAAAATATTTACAATTGATTTTTTATGTTACAATAAAAAAATTTACACAATCATTGACAAGTCTCAGTCTCACCTTTTTGTCTTGACCAATTTTTGTTGGTATTTTAATTGTAGAGTCTTTTGAGACTTTTTCCGTTCAAAAAGTTCATTTTTCTTTTGAGGAAAAAAAAGTTTAAATTTTGTCTACACAAAAAAAAAAAAAAAAATTTAATAAATATTTTCATAAAATTTGTTGAATTTTCCGGAATTAATTTTTGAGAAAAGAAAATATGATGAAAAGTTCACCCCTTTCTTTTTCTATTGACGAAATTGAAAAATAAAGTTTTGTGTGTGTGTGTGTGTTTGTTGTTTTTTTTTTCTTCTCATTTTCAAATTCAAAACTGAAAATATAAAATTTTTTTGTGTTGATTTTTATTTTGTTCACCTTTCAACTTTTTAACATTTTACACAAACTAACAGACACACAAAAACAAATACATACACACACACACACACACACACACACATAAACATAAAGTAAAATAATATGGAATATTCAAAAAATATAATAATTCAAATTAAATATTCTGTGACGTTTGATGAAAGTTTAAAAAAGTAAAATAAAAAAGAAAAACAGAAAAAGAGAAAAATATGCAGGAAAAACTTTCTGTGTGTGTGTGTGTTTTTTTTTTTGGTTCTTTTCTTCTTCTTACCTGCCTTATATTGAAAATTGAAATATTATAATGATTTTTCTTGCTTTTGAGTTTTGTGTGTGCAAGTTTTGAGTTTTACTTTTTTTGATATGAAATTTTAAGTCAATTGAATTCTGTATGCTGAGTTGAGTTATGAAATAAATATTGAATTTACTGCATTTTTTTAATTTTTCACTCTACCCCCCTTCCTTCAACATGTTCAGTTGAAAGTCTAAAATCTGTTTTGATCTTATTGAAACATTTTATTTGGTAAAATTTTAATAAATTGTTGCAGTTTATTTACAAATGTTAAATTTGAATTTTGATTATTTCCAAGCATTCAAAATGAATGGAAACAAATATTTGAATTCAGCAGTAATAATCAACATAAACAGTTTTCATTATGGGAAAGTTCCCTATGGCAATTAATCGAGTAGAATCTCATAGTCCAAATATAAATGAAATTATATTTTTTTTAAATTTTCATAAAAGACAAATTCTGACCAAAAACAAAAACAAAACAAAATAAAATAAAAATTGTTCAGACATAATTCTGACTAAAACATTTATTTTTTGTCAAGAGAGAAAATTAATTTTCCAGTTTGATGCTTCAATCCATCCCTCATCATCAAATGATAATAAAAAATTTTTTTTGCTATCTGTTGACAAGAAAAGAGGAAAAACAATTGTGCGGGTCCACAACAGATTATGTTAGATTTATTTTCTTCTATGAATTTTTAAATTCATAATTATATAATAAGTCTTTTGATCTTCTTCAATTTTCCCAAACATATTCTATTGCTGTCCCTTTCTAGACTATCCATATTTTTTTTTTTTAGCATTTATCATTCTATCCAAGTCGTTCAATTGAAAAGTCTATACGATTTTTATCAAAAATATTTTCTAGTTGTAATAAACACCGTCTGGCCACATACAATTCATATAGCCTTTAGCATTCTGACCGCAACCTTTTAAATCATCAAATCTCTTTGAAAAAAAAAAAATATTCAGACATCTTTTCATGAGATCTTTCTTACACTCTGTCTTACACTCTCTCTCTCTTTTTCTTTTCCCCTTTCTCTTGCCACTTACAGTAAAAATAAAAAAAGTTTATACAGTCTTTTATATAACACTTTCAACTATATAGTAACTGATAATAAGCTCAATACTGAATTTATAAGTTTCAAAAAGCTTCGATGAAAAGATGAAATGGAAAGAAGAAAAAAAAAATGTATATAAAGAAAAGAAAAAGTTAAGTAAAAAATCCGCTTAACAAACAACAACAAAAACAACAAAAACATTCACCAACAACAACAACAAAAACAACAACAACAAC
Source organism: Pedicia rivosa (assembly GCA_963082725.1). Taxonomy (NCBI): domain Eukaryota; kingdom Metazoa; phylum Arthropoda; class Insecta; order Diptera; family Pediciidae; genus Pedicia; species Pedicia rivosa. The sequence goes on from OY720154.1 coordinate 35,102,309, forward strand.
ATCACCAACAAAATAGAGCGGGAATACAAAAAAAAAAGAAGCAAACTTTAAAAAGAAAATCCAAAATCCTCAGTAACATATTTTGTTGTTTTTTTTACTTTCTTTCTTTTTATTTCTTTAAATCTTTATCGAAAGCTATTTGAAAACTTCGTTCCCTTCTTTTTTTTTTTTTTCTTGCTGTTTATACGAAATGGATATACCTAGATAGTTTATTGTTGTTATATTTTCTTGTTTAGTTTTATTCTGGATGAAGATGCTTTTGCTTTGAAACTAATTTTCGACCTTAAAAAAAGAGAAGAAAAAAAAAGAAGAAGAAATCGAAAAGTTCTTCATTTTACGTCCGTTCACTTCAATTGCATTTTATTTTGTTTATTGAATATTTTTTTCCTTTCCTTTTATATCCATTTTTTTCTGAATTTGTTTTCTTCGTTCAACTTTTCTATTTTCTACCAAAATAATTATTTTAACTGGAAACTGACAACTGGAAAAATGTACAAATTTATTTATAAGAGGAACGACTTGAATCTGTAAAGTTTTAATCATTTCAAATTTTTTTTTCTTTCAATTCAATAAAATAAGCCAGCATTCAAAGCAATTTTGGTTTTTCTTCTTCTTCTTCTTCTTCTTCTTCTTGTTCTTTTTTTTTTTTTTGTCTGCCAACAATTTGGTATTTTGTTGTTGTCTTTTTTTTTTATTCGTTATTCATTTATTTTGTTACATTTTGTCTATTTTATATTTAAAAAAATGAAACGTCAACTTTAAACTTAAAAACTTCAACGTCAACTCAATATCCTGTTGTACTGACATCCGTTTTTATAAAAACATTTACATTTGTACACACAAAATAAACCACAACGTTATGACTACACGATAATGTTGACTTTTTTTTTAGATTTCTTCTTTTCATTCCTCTCTACTGCTATACAATATTTACTTCATATTTTCTTTCGTTGTTTTCCTTTCTTTTTTTTTTTTTCATGATTTTATTCATTTTAGTTGGTAACACAATCATCAGTTTGAATGTTAATCGAAAACAAGTGAGTCAGTCCCTTGAACATTCAATTTCATTTGAAATTCTATTAAAACTAAAAGGAAGTGAAGACATTTTTGTTTGTATACATTTATCGTAGTTATTGAAGGGATTCTTATATAACTTGAATATTATGGTACAATAATCTTTGTTGTAAATGTACAAAGATTGGCGGGGTGGGGTGGTAATGTCCAAAAAAAAAAAAAAAGAAAACACAAAGAAAGTTTTATTCAAAACATATTTAAAAACGGATTTTTTTTTGCTTTCGTTTTTTGAATTGAAATGTTATAATTTGTTGTTGTTCTTCCACTACAATTCTACAATTATATGGTTCCACTGTTAAAGTGAGGTTACATTATTTTTTATGTTTTGTCTATTTGTTATTCATGTCTCTGTGTTGTTGTTTGTTGTTTTTATTATTATTGTTGTTATTATTTTTGTTTAACAACCAAAAACGAAAAACGAAAAAACAAAGTAAATTTTGACAAAAAAAAAAAATATAAATGTTAAGGGAAAATTCCGAAACAAAATAAAATAAAATAAAATTTATAAAATTTAAACAGTTTTGGAAATTTTTTGGTCGTTTTTTGTTTATAACGATCCAATATTAAACTGAATGTTTATTTTATGTTGTACATTTATACTCATGTACATCTACAAATAGTTTTATAACAAATTTTCTAATATTATTTAATTTTTAATGTTTGTGAAAATTAAGTTGGTTCTTTTTTTTTTATTATTCTTGTTCTTGTTGTTCTAGTTGTTGTTGTTGTTCTAATTATAAATAATTATTTTTATTCTAATTCAAAAAAAAAAACTCCAATTCAAATTTTGTTCATTTTACATTCTGAAGTCGTGAAATCACGTTCTGACATTTTTCTGTTCATTTCAAATCACACACACACACACACACACATAAAATAGTTAAGAATATTTTAACGATTTGAAATTAATAATGACGTGAATTTGTATGAATGCATTTGTGATTTGAATTGAAGTGCACAATTTTCTGTTCATAAATTATTCCATCAAATAGAAACAGCGTAAGGAACAACACAAAAACAAAACAATCACGTGTTTAATTCAATTAAATATTTCTCTTTTTGTGCCGTTTTCTTTCCTCTTTTGTCGTTTAAAAAAATTTGTATTTTTTTTTTAATAAAAAAATTATTCATTCACAAGATTTCAAATTTTAATTTATTTCTTTTAAATTTTATTTTAATTAGAATTTTTCTTTTCTTTTTTTTTTTTTTGTGCTTTAGTTTTTCTCTTGATTTTCCTTTTCATTTTTCCTTTTCCATATTTTTTTTTTCTTGTTTTGAGTTTAAAAAAAAAAATAAATTAATTATAAAACAAAAAGTAGAAAAATAAAAACTATTGGATAAAAAACGATTGGACGCCTGAGTTGCGTTTTATAATTGAGAGGAAAATTTTTTCTTTTTTTATTCAAGAATTTATTTTCCTTTTTTTTTTTTCTCTATTTGTAAACTGAACGGTGGGAAAAGAAATATGTAAATTATGCAATTGAAAATTTTCTTTTATATTTTGTTTTTTTTTTTGTGTTAATTTATTTTCAGTGAAAATTTACAAAAAAAAAAAAAGAAAAAACTTCAATGACACATTTTCACTCGTTTCGTTTTTCTATACATTTTCTACAATTTCATTTTGATTTTTTCAAAACGGCAAGAAAAGAAAAAAAAAAACAAACAAACGAAGAATAATTTTTGTAATTTTTTTTGTCCACGTTGAAGAAAAAAAAAAAAAAAAGGGGAAATAAAGCAACGACGACAAGAGGAAAGAAAAGTGGAAAATTTATGAAAATCAATTTATTTATAAGTTTCAGTTGAATTACAAATATTGCAGAAAACAAAAAAAAAAAAAAACTAATACAGAGAAAAAAATTGCATTTTCTGTTTGAAATTAACAAAAGAAAAGCTGTTCACTTTTTTCTCACCCCATTTTCTTTTTTCTGTTTTTTTTTTGTTTTGCATTTTCGATTTATGTTTAAAAGAAAAGTTTATTGAATAAATAATTTTTCGATTTACTTTTTGTATGTGCCTTTTGTTCCATTACCCTGGCCCGATAATATTACCAATCTTCCTCCTGCCCCACACAATCCACTATTTTATATTATTCTTTTATTTATATTTAAAAAGGTTGAGAAAAATCGTTAAACGAAACAGAATTGTTAGTTCAATTGTACAATAATTCAACGTTTATTTATTTATTTTTTCTTTTCATTCACAATTTACAATTTACAATTTTTTTAATTCTCATTCAACTTCTTGTACCTAATTATTATCAATTATATTAAGCAATAGAGATTCAAATGCGTTAAAGTAAATTACAATAACAAAATATTGATGAGGGGTAGAGGGAGGTAAAACCAAACTTGATTTTGTGTTTTGTTTTTCATTTTGTTTATTTGTTTGGTTTTTTTTTTTTTTGTTTTAGTACAAACAATAGAAAACGTATATTTATTGTTATGAAACCCTATTCAACTCTATTCTACCCTTTTAAATTTACCTCCTATCATTTATATGTGATTCAAGTTAGACCAACATTTAGATAAACCATATCAGCTATAAAGTTCTAACCAAAAAGTACTAAGTTTTTGTATTATTGTTGTTACACAGTTAATATTTTATTTAAAATTTTAGAATTTTCATCATTGAAAGCTAAAATGTTACAGAGTTGAAATTTATATAATGCCAGGTTTAACTTTAACTTTCTATTTGAATGCTAAAGATTTTTACTTTGACAATAATAATTTACTGTGTATTGACAAGTGATAGTTTATATTTTGTGGTCAATGTTTAATCTACAACATAATTATTCTATGTACTGTACTGTATGCGTGTAATTTGTATTTTCTAAACTTAAAGTACATTATTAAATTTCTCTCTTTTGATACAAAAAACAAAAAAAAACAACACAAAACTTTTTTTTCTTCGTTAAAACTTTTAAAGTGGAGACGCCCCATTAAATTATATGAATAGAATTCTTTAATCGTTAATATTCATCGATTTATTAAATTTAAAAAAAAAAACAAAAGTTAATCAAGCGTTTGTTATTTTTATTTTTCAATTCAATTAAAACAACAAATTTGACATAAATTTTGTTGTTGTTGTTATTGTATGTTTGTTTTACCAATTTGTCCGAATAACAACAACAACAACAAAAATGGTTTAAGGTTGATGGCTAAAGATTGATGAAGAGAAAGAAATTGAAGATGATGAGAGTGGGATGTCAATTTACTACATAAACACACGTGCACCTGTTTTTATTTCTGGATTCAAGAGAGAAGAAAAAAAATATTCCCTTCTAAACAAGCAGTCAGTTATTATTGGTAGGTACAAGGGGGAATGAAAATCGTCCTTTTTTTCCCCCCCTTCACCCATTTTCTTGATTTTATTTTGTACAAATAATAAAAACATTCAGGGTCAATCTGTCAGTTAGTCAGTTCGTATTCTCTTTCTCTCTCTATGTGTGTGTGTGTGTGTATCTGTTCGTTTGAATCGCAACTTTTTTTTGTTTTTCCTTTTGTGTAAATATTATTTTAATATCCATTTTATTTGGGGTAAAAATATTTTGATTTTTCATATTATTTATTTTTTTTGTTTCTTTCACTTTTGAGTTTTATATTTACGCGTTTTATTATCAAAATATGATATGTACACACACACACACAAACACAAAGACAACATAAATCTACATACACGTGTATTTTGATTAATTAGAAAATATTATTTTTATTTTCAAAAGTTCACATCTTGCCAATGTTTTCTTTTTTGTTTTTCATTTTTCATTTTTTTTTTTTTTTGGTACAGAAAAACAAAACAAAAATTTAACTTTTTAACTTTTTTGTTTCAAAAAAAACACCAACAACAGAAATAAAAAATCGAAATAAATTGGTGTTTTAAACATTCAGTGTTCCTTTCACTAACCTTCACTTATTGCGCCTATGATTCTTTAACCAGTAGAGGAGAGTCACCTTTGACAACAATACAACCATAGAGAAAAAAAAACAACAACAACAAAGAAGACAAGAAAAATGTTCAATTTATCATTCAATGGCCCAAACCAAACCAAACCAAAAAAAAAATATAAATCCTACACAAGAGCACTAAAAACAACCAAAAAAAAAAATTAACAACTTTTATATTTTCTATATAAAAAGTGGCACATACACACACACACACATCCACAAAACACTTATGTCATACAAACACACACACACACACACACACACACACATAGAAAAAAAAATATATAAATAAAAAGTTTTGTCCCATCCAACAAAAAAGCAGCAACAACGACGGTGGGGCAAATAAAATTTATATATAAAAAAAAAAACACAGCTCCCAATGAGAAATGTGTCATGTGCGTTCAAAGTTCATTCATCAGTCGATCTATCAAAATGAAAATATAAATGTCAACCGAAAAAAAAAAAAAAAAAAGGAAAGAAAAACGAAAATTGTAATGATAGTTTTTCACCATATACAACACACACACACACACACACACACAAGCACATACGCACAAACACGCACAGACACCAATTGATACAATAATTATTATTTTGCTGATAGAACATGTAGAATGGGTTAAAAATGGAATAAGTTTATCGGTGAAAGAGAGAAAAGAGAAAAAAAATATTAATTACAAAAATATTATAGCAAAAAAAAAATCTAAAAGTTTTTGATTAGCTTCATCAGTTTGACGGTACCTACTGCTGAGCTTTTTAAGTGAAAGTTTTTTCCTTTTTTTTTTTTCCTTTTTTATATTTTTGTTTTAACAAACTTATTCGTTCCCTGTTCGTTCGTTCTATTTATATGGGATCAGTGTGTATATATATGTGTGTGTTTATGAAAGCTTCTGTATTTTATTATTTTACGATGGATAAATATTTTTGATGTCATTCCTTTTTTTTTTTTTTTTTGGTTTTTGTTGGATAAAAAACAATTTTACGATTGTCAAAATAAAGTACAAGAGTTAAGTTGACATTAATTATATTATGAAAATATGAGACACAGACAGTATATAGAATTGGAAAGAGTGAAAGAGTTAGATATAAGGAAAGGAAAGACAAATAAAAAGTATTGTTAAATTGTAAAATTTATTTTTAATTGATTTTTTTTCGTTTTTTTATAAAAGGAAATTTTTAATTTTCAAGAAATTTTAATTTAATTTTTGGTTGAAATTAATGAAAATTATTTGTAAAATAATATTTTAGAAAATATAATGAATTAATCTACACAAAAAGAAAAGTTAAAATTTCTGTACGTTAAATATTAATGGATCAGCCACGTAAATGGAGGTGAATAAACTAATAATCGACGTTAAGGAATAATTTGTCAATTTGTTCAAAAAAAAAAAAATCTAGTGAAAATTTAAGAAAAGGAAACTAAAAAAAAAAAAAAATATTATAAATTGGATGTTTCCCTTTTCTTATTTTCCCACGAAATTCATAAAAAATTGAATTTTTTTTCTTTTTAAATATTCAATATTTGTCCGTAATGGCAAAAAAAATTTATTTATCATAACGCGTTCAATCCATTTATAAAATTCATTCACTTTCAAAACCAATATTTTTATCTTTCTTTATTTAATAGAAAAAGTAGTTTTAAAAATTCCATATCCGTATCCGTAAACATAAACATACACACACACACACAAACATACATACATGTGTGTATACATAATTTTATTCCAATATCCGCATTATCCTTAAATTCAATATATTCAACTCAACTTGAATAAATTATTTAGATTCAATGTGTGTATTTTTGTCTACATGTGTCTTCTGATCTATTTTACCACAAAATTGAAGGTGCAAATTGTCCATTCAACATACATACCCACACACACACACACACATCTATAGACAAATTTTAAAGGTTTAAAGTCATCAACAGTAGAGGTGACAATATTGAACAATAAACAACAACAACAACAACAACAACAAATAAATATTAAATTTATAAAGTGAAATGCATTATTGAAAATATTTGGGTATATTACATGAAACGATTTTACTTGAATATTATAGTAAGTGTACGTGATGGGGATACACCTTTTAAAGTTACAGTTCAAAACAATATAATAAAATTACGTGAAATCTTAAACGATAACACAATATTATATATATATGATCAACGTACATGAATGTTAAAATTTAAATTTCTAAACGTTTATGTTTGTAATCATTTACATTTTATCTAATACGAATAGTTAAATTTTAGAATTTAGAATTTCACTATTATCTATTATAAAATTTAGATCAGAAAATTATTTTACACCAAATGTTTAACACATTTTTTACACTTTAGTAATAACAATATTTTGGATTAAAGAAAAATTTGTTTGTATCACTTTTGTTAAAATAATCGATAAAATCTTCATAAAAATTTACAATTGGAAGTAATAATTATTGAAAATATAGATAAAGTAAATAATAATTAGTTAAACTATACTCCAATAATAGACAACTAAAAACTATTTGTAGTAACTTATACGAGACTATATTTAAAATAAATATTCAATGCTGATAACCCAAAATGTCATAAATAAAAAAAATTGTAAAGGATAAACTGTAGTGAGGTTAACTGGATAAAATGTAAAATTCTCTTTCTCTCTAATATTTATTTATTATTAAACTTAAATAAAATATTTTAGTTTCAGTTCATTGTCTTCTTTAAACTTTATAAATCATCAAGTGTGAAATAACTTTAAGAAGGAAATCGTTCACAATCACAACATATAAAAGGATATTCACAACCAATAATAAAAGCCTATATATGTTTTTTTTTTGCCATTATAAATTTTTTTTTGCTTTTCTATTGAGCAAAAGAAGAAGAAGAAGAAGAAAAACAGAAAGTAAAAAACGTGCGGATTATAAAATGTATTCCGTCTTATATGGAAACGTTATATAGAAAAATAAATATATTTGGTGCATTATGTATATATAGGATGGAATGTTTCGGTAAGATGATAAAAAAAAAAAAAGAAGAAAATATGAATGAAATTGGTTGTGGTATGGTTGAGATGTTCTTAAGGAAACGACTATACAACGCGAATAAATAGAATGAATAAAAATAATGCATCACGTCATAAAAAGAATCTAGAATGGAAAATACAGACAAATACACATATTCACATATTCACATAGACCTGGAATATATGGAATAAATAAATATAAGAATCTGTCTGGATAAAGATATAGAGAGTATATAATAAGAGGAAAATGAAGAAAGATTAAGGGGGAAGAGAGAGAAAGAAGGAATATTGAATATGTGTATCGTGTCTTTTTTTTTTCTTTTCCATTCGCTCTAGAGGATAAGGAGGAAGTTAAAAAAAAAAAATATTCTCATCGCATAAACTTATTATTTTATTCATATTGGAGTGGAACGGTTTTTTATTATATACAGGATCAGATTTTTGTTTTTTGGGTACTGTGCTTCGTTCTGTTTTTTCTTTTTTTTTTTTATATTTTGGGTTCACTTTATTAAAATATATAAAAAAAAAAGAAATGAAGGAAGAAAGAAAGAAAGAAAACATATACAAGACGAAACGAAACGAAGGAATAATAATATGGATGAGAAAAAAAAAACAATCATTTGATCCGGTGAAGATCCCCGGCGCGGAGCTTTTTCTTCTTCTTTTTCTCTTTTTTTTTTTTGACCGAATAAATTAAATATTTTTCTTATAAAGATAAAAAAAAAATGTATATTTGAATTTATATTTTTATCTACACAAAAGTGGAAGGAGGGTGTGGGGGGTAAAAGAAGAGGAAGGTTAAATTTAAGGATTGGGCCAGGGTAAAGTTGGTAGCATAAAAAAGAATTTTTTTTTTGAGTGGATATCCCTTTTTTTTCTGTATAAAAAAAAAATATATATTTAGATGGTTCATCATAGATCCTTTCTCCCTTGTTAAGTCCAATTCCATTCATCTTTGAATTTTCTTTTTTTCCCTTTGGAGAAATGCGAAGAAGAGAAATTGAAATGATTTTGATTTACATTAATGAAAATGAGAAAGCGAAGGAGTTTTTTTTTTTAGTCCTTTTTTTTTAAATTAAATCCAAATGAAAGGAGAATATTCTAATTCAAAATTTTTGTTTATTATTTTCATAAAACTGAATAAGATTTTATCTATTTTTTTTTTTTTTTTGCTTTATTTTCGGTTTTTTGATAGCAGAAATAAATTATGAATTCCGTATTGCAGTTGCATAAATCTTCAGAAATTCACTTTAATTTTAATTTAGAAATTTCATATTTGAAACGTGAATATCATTGTAATTGGTTTGTTATAATCAGAAGAATGGACAACATTAATTATTATTTGCAATCATCAAGATATGTGTCATATTTGGTCATCTGTTAAGAGTGGGTCGCACCTGAATTATAATTACGGTCAATAATATGAAAGAGGAAAAAAAGAAACAATCCAATTGTACGTTTTTTAATCAAACAAGTTCTGTCCTCGTTTTTACTTTTGTTGATTTGGTTTTTGGTATTGGTCGTTTAAATAAAGATCAACACCAAACACAAAAAAAAAATAATGTTACCGAAACGACAAACAAAAGTTTTTTTCTGTCAAAAACAAAAAGAAAAAATCTCTGAACTTTTTTTTCTTAACATTTTCTCTTTACTTTCATTTTTTCATTTTCCTCTAATTACTTCTTATGTACCTGTCGTTCCTCCTTTTTTTTTTTTTTTGTTGGTGCTGATGGTACAAGGCCACATCTTCAGAATTCTCACACACACACTTAGGCATTATATTCAAATAAACAATACAACTAATTAAGGTAAACTGTTTTTTTTTTGTTTGCTGGTTCATTTTCTTTCAGTTTTGTTTTTCTGTTCATTCGAGAATTTTTTTCCATTTTTTGTTTTTTTTCTTCGGTATCGTTTTTTAGTCTCTAGTCAAGGATGTTATGCATCTTCTTTTTTTACTCTTTTACTTTTCCTTTTATATATCTAATAAAAATTCAAATGTTTTTGTCAACTCAACTCAACCCAACTATAAGTTGACTTTGACTTGTTACTGTTGTTGTTTCTTCTGTTTTTTTCTTTATTTTACGTAGTTACGGTTTTTGGATGTTACATTTTCTGTTCTGTTCTTATATATGAGTAAAATATGTATGTACGAATTAACTGAATCTTTTTCTTTCGTTTTTTCTTTTCATTCTTTATTTTTGCGTATAAATTTAAGTTGAATACACAACCATACATAGATACACGCGCGTATGCTCAAACAAACGACTGGAAAAAAAAAGAAGAAATGTTACAAATAAAAATAAGGATTTTTGTGTAGAAAATGAGATGAGGAGGCAGAGTGAAGAAAAAAGAGTGTTTCCAAGCTTCTACAAGGATGAAAAAAAAAGTCATCTTTTATACAGAACAACGTTTTATGTATTTTTTTTTTCTTCCCTTTCGACTGACGGTGCGTGTGTTTGTACGTTACGACGTGGTTGAAATTCATTTTTTTTTTGCTTCTTATCTTATTTATTTTTTTCTGATTTAATTTTTTTCTTCTGTTTTTTTTTTTTTTTTGCCTTTAAAACAATATTTTTCAATGCGTGACATAAGACAACATTATTAGATACATCATCCTTAACTCTCTTGTGCTTTTATTTTAATTCAGCATTTTCTACCCTTTTTTATTTTTTTATTTTTGTTTACTTCCTCTATACAAAGAAGACAAAAAACTCCATCGCACATGTTTACACATTTAACAATTTTTTTACTATATGAAAAAAGAGTCTGCGGTTGGCGGTGCAGTCATGATGAAAAAAAAAAAAAAAAAAAGCCACAATCTAGAAAATTTTTACAAAAAATATGCCCTGCAGAATTTTAAATGCGGAAAATTTATTTTTATTTAATTAAATGATAAACATTTTTTTTTTGGTTGCAAGGGAAAATGAATGAAAGATCATTTTCCTATATTCATTCATAAAATATTCTTAAATTTTATATAGTGAAATATTTTGTGAATTGGTTAAATCTTTTATGTACCAAGTTGGCCAACAATTCAATCAATTCATTTGACTAAAAAGCTAAACTGTTGAAAATATTTATTTGTAAATTGTTATTTGTTCATAGAAGTGCACGTAATTTTATTTTATACTAAAGAGGATTACAATATAAATTTAAAGAGGGCAAACAAAATTATAAAATCTGAATGTACCAATAAAATTGAAATACAAAAGTTTTGTAAATTTATTTTCAAATTAATTTTCATAAAAATGTTCAATCAATTCTAAACAAGTTGAATGAAATTACAGCGATTAGTATAAATATATTAACGTCAAAGTATAATTGGAATTATTACAAACGACTCAAATGCAACACAACAAAAAATAAACGGACAGACTACAAATATCAGTGAGGCTGACAAGAATGTGACGAAATTCGGATAATTTTTTAGACTTGCAATATTCATACTTTTAGATTTGAAATTCTAAAAAAAAAATTTACACAATTAATCAATTGACAGAAATTCTAAAAATATACAAAATCACAAAACATAAAAGTTGAACTCCCACAAAAAAAAAGAAGAAGAAGAAGAAGAAGGAAAACTACCAACAAAAAAAATTGGAAAGCTTCAACGTATGATATTTTGTCGATTATCGTTTTGTCGAATGTCGATAATAATAAAAATCGTAAAAATAATAAAAAGGAAAAAAAGAAATAAAACAGAGACAGAGTGGGTAAGGGTGTAATAGTAAGAGTGTGAGTGAGAGGGAGGAGGAAAAAGGAACAAAAAGAAAATAAAACAGAGAACCAATTTTTATCGATTTTTTTTTTTATATTTTCACAAATAAATATTATTCGAAATTGAGTCCGAAATTTTATTCAATGACCCAAAAATTTTATATAAATATTAAAGAGAAAAAAAAGCACAAGAGAGAGAGAGAGAGAGAAGAAGAAGAAGTAAAACCATAAAAAAAAACACACACACACACAAATGAAGAAGAATACTGAGATGGTGGACAGAAAAAAAAAAAATAAAACCATTTCTTCCTTTTCTTCTCCTATTTAGTTATTTTCCATATTACATTTTTCCACTTTAGAAAAATGGTCAATAATATTTATATTTATAGAAGAAAATAGAAGAAAATAGGAAAAATAGAGAACGAAAGGAAACGAAAAAGGATTTTAATAGAAACAGACAGACAAACAAAAAAGAAGAAGAAGAAGAAAAAAAAGAATTGTCTATTTTCTATACACAATTCTTTCTCTTCAACTTTTTTGGTTATGAAACAAAAATGGGTGAAAACCCCAAATGAAAAGAAAAAGAAAAAGAAAAAATAATAATAACAAAATGATCATAATTTAGATAAGAGAAGAAAACTAAAATAATTTCCATTTTATTCGTTTTTTTTTTTGGGTTTTTTTTTATTTTCCTCTCCTTTTAAATGCTTAAAATATGTTCATTTTATTTGTTGGCTATTAAAGGAAAAATCCTGAACTAAACTTTGTATGGGAAGTTTAGTTCAGGATTTTTCCTGAAAGGAAAAAAAAAAAAACAGAAAGAAAGACAAATTCCAAAATGGAGGAAATTTTAGAATAAATTTTTGTTTTTAGAACGATTTTATTGGGGTTTTTTTTTGCTCCTTTTTCTTACCATTTTATTATGATCGAGATTTTCGTAATCCAGCTTCAAATTCATTATCCAGAATTTATGAAGTTCTACTAGGTAGGTATAGTAGGTTGGATGATACCGTTCCAACATCCATTCATTCATTCTTCTTCTTCTTTTTTTCTTTGTAGGCCAAATCATTTAAAAAAAAAAGAATAAAAGTTCGTTTAATATTGATTGATTTTTTTCCCCAAAAATTCTTCTTTCATTTTTGTTTCATTTTATTATTTTATATTTTTATATTTTGAATAAATGCCGACGTAAAAAAAAAAAAAAAATGGAAAAATAAAAAACTTTTAAAGTAAAATTTTAAATCAATCAATCTTGTTGTTGTTGTTGTTGTTGTTGCGTATATTTTCCTTTTTTTGAAAAAGTGGAGGAGAAAAAAAAACAAAAAAAAAAAAGAATTAACGAAGAAAACTTAAGAAAATAATTAGAAGATGAAGAGAAAATTTAATGAAAGGAAAATCTTTATATAAGAAAAGAAAAGAAAAAATGTCGTAGTGAAAGAGATTTTTCACAATTGTCCTGACTGATGATTGAACGAATTGAAATGTTTTTAATTTCAACTTACAAAATAAAAAGGAATAAAATAAAAGATTTATTGAATTTATTAACAAGGACAAAAAGAGAAATTATTTCACGTGAAACTTGCCGTAAGAATTGTTAGTAGTACATCAACGTAGTACATCAACGTAGTACATCAACGTAGTACATCAACGTAGTACAACAACTAGTCCGTCCTAGTACTAGGAGACCTTCAAATATTTTTAGGTGGATCCAGAACTAATTCATCGGCTAATTAGATTTGATGAAAACTTTTAAAATTTCAAGCAAGTATCTGAAGTTGTAATAAAATTAAATTCAAACTGATGTGTAAAAAGAATGCACTTAATTATGTTTGTTTATTGGAACAACAGTTCAAAGGAAGGAACCTTTTCAAGAGAGAAATTTCTCTGATCATACAGTAGAAAATTGATTATCATCGATTAAAGGAAAAAAGGAAAAACGGAAAAAAAAAAAAAAACTGAAAAATTCTCATCAATCAAATAATATAAAATTCTAATAATGAAAAGGAATCTCAATTAATTTACAGAAAAAAATAAAAAATACAAACATTAATCTAATCTGAATCTGGACTCAACGTTAAAAAAATAAAGTAAATAATTTCTTTTATTTTCTTTCTCTCGAATTTTCTTCTTTTTATTTTTTATTTATTTATTTTTCGTCTATTCGATCCGTGAAGCCGATTTTCATCGTATTTCAATATTAACTGAAAATCAGTGTAGAGAACAACAACAACAACAACAATAATTCCCTTAAGCCTCGCGCGTAAAAAAAAATATTACTCCATTTTTTTGTTTTTGTTTTTTTTTTTTTTTTGTTTTCTTTTAGAAAATTAATCAAACTTCAATCAAGTATAAAAACAACAACAACAAAACAACAATAATTAAATTCATTTTCATCGCGTAAAATAAAAAAAAAAAAGGAGAAAATAGAAGCGGAAGAAGAAGAAGACGAAGAAAAGAGGGGTGGGGGAAACCAAATCGATCAGTCATTTTGTTGAGAGAAAAAAAGGGGAGTTGATGGATTTTAGATTTTTTGTGATTAGTGATTGTATGGATTGTCAGAGGGTGGTGATTGTTGGTCAGATTATTTTGTGTTGGTCATATTTTATATTTATATTTATTTATATGTGTAGAAAAGGAGTAGACGAAAGAGTGAGAGAGAGAGATGGAGATAGATCTAATAACAGAGGAATATAATTGTATAAATAAATTAACATAATCGTGTACAATTAAATGTTCATTTTATGTCGTGTGTATATTTGCGTAATGTGTGTGTGTGTGTGTACATATGTGTGTGTGTGTGTATATGATGCGTATAATAAAATATAAATTAATTTTATTAATCAAAACTTATTACAATAATTGAATTTTGTAATTAATTTAAAAAAAAAAAAACCAGAAAGAAACAAAAACAAAAAAAAAAAATTTATAGAATAAAATTTGAGTGCTTTTTTTTCTGTCCTCTCATACTTTGGTTCACTCTTCTCCATTTTCATTTATACTTTTTTTCTTCTTTTCTGTTTTTCTCTTTTTTCTCTTTTTTTTTTTGTATTTGATTTTGTTTTTGTTTTTGTTTTTGTTTTGTATATTTTTGATTAATTCAACGCGACTTTTATTGTTGTTGTTTTTTTTTTTCTTTTTCTGGTGCGTTGTGACAAAACAAATATTTTTTTTAATAAAAATGTATACGAGTTTTGGTAGGTATAGTTTTTTATTCTCCACATATTTGTTGTTGTTTTTGTTGTTGTTGTTGTTGTTGTTGTTGTTGTTGTCCTCCGTTAATACAAACGTATATGAAGAGCTTTTTTTGTTATATGACGGACCCAATGTGTGTTTCTTTGAGTGGGTAGTTGGGGTGGTGGGTTTAGAATCGTTGATTTTATATAACCAAAATACAAATACATACAAATTTTACATCCCACTCGCATTTATGCTCGACTGGACAATTATATTAATTATGACATTTTATTATTATGTTTTTTGAATTTTCATTTTTTATACAAAAAAAAAAAAAGCTTGAAGTGGGTGGAAAGGTGTATTGAGAGAAGAAGGGTAAGTGTAAACGATACCTTTTTTTTTTTTGGTGGTCACTTTTGACGTTGCTTCCATATTTTCCTTTATTTATTTTTTTGTTTTCTTGTATACAAAAAAAAAATAAAAAGTCGCGCGTATAAATGTCTCCCTTAAGTTTTTGATCATTAAATACCGATTTAATATAATAAATATTTTTTACTGCGCAAATAACAACAACAACAACAATAACAACAACAAACAATCAAATATGAGAAAGGGGTCGGGGTGGGAAAAAAGGGAAAATGAAGAAAAATTGGTGTTTAATTTTTTTTTTCCCCCCACATAGAATAATAATATAAATAAAATTGGAAATGAGAATGGGAGAGTAAAAGAGAAAAAGAATTAGTTGGTGGTCCTTTGAGGGTGGTCACTATTTTTTTTTCTCATTTAAACATCTAAATTTATAAATTATGTTATAATAAATGCGGGTGGGTATATGACTCATCAGAATTTTTACGAAACAGGACATTGCAAAAAAAAAATAAAAGAACAACAGCTCCCTATGAGAGAGAGAATATAAAAAAAAAATAGGCCCCCATACGGTGAAACAAATTTATTTTAAATTTTCCCCATTTTCATTTTCATTTTCATATATTATTTAATTTATAGTGTTTCTGTTCCCATGACAACAACTGAAATGACAATGAAAACGACTCACAGACTATTATATTAGTTGAATCTAAAACTTCATTTTTTTTTTTTGTGTGTGATGATAATACGATGATGATTTAATAGAAACTAAAATTTTCCTTTTAGGTGTATATAACAAAAATGACACTTCAACTGCTTCCAAATATTTTCTCGAATTTGATTTTACAAAAAAATTAATTCTATTCAAATAAAATCAAAAAAAAAATGTATTTTTGCATTAAAAATAAACAAATAAATTATTACAAAATTCCGTCACATATTTTTTTTAGTCAGATCAATAAAAATTTATTCAGTAAAGTGTTGAGTGGGGGGAGGGTGTGAGTGAAAGAAAGAAGAAAAAAAATGCTCACCCATAATCATTATTAAAAATGACCGTGTTTTTTTTTTGTAGTGTTGCTCCTGTTGTTCTTATTGTTGTTGTTGTTGTTGTTGTTGGTTATGTTTTGTAGGTATTTGTATATGACACAATCAGTATAAAATCAAAACATTCCATTTGCATAAATTAAACTATAATCCAATTATGTCCCGATATAATTTTATATAAATGAAAATACATAAAAAAAAAAACAACATGTAGCGGGAGAGAGAGAGAGAGAGAGGAGGAAAAAATATGTTTGTTTGATAGAAAAATCAAATTCAATATAAAATAATAATATAATTATTGCCGCGACGAGGACGAGTTGACTATAACATTTGTTTAGCATTAGTCATTCATAAATATATAACTACGTCCATATTTTATAGGAAATGATTTTCTAATTATATATACAAAATAAATATTGATATATATTATTTACAGTAGACTCGCTATAATATAATTAAATCCAGTCATGAATGACATAACCAAAATATTATCAAATGTATACGGTACCAAAATTGCGATAAGGAAATATTATGTATGAAGTACATGAAAGAAGTACAATGGACGTTACGTTTTGATATAAAGTCAATACAAAATCGTTATCTAGAGTCTACAAAATATTCATATAATTTCAGAAGAAAAATTTGGAATGTTTTTTACAAAATATCTAATTCCATTTCACCAGTTTTTTTTTTTTTTGTTAAGTTCATAATTCGTTTAATGTTTTTCTCATCCAAATCGAAACAAATTTAATTGAATTCATAATTGTGATTTAATTCGTATTCAAGTTAAAGTTCTTCTTATGAAATCTGCATGTTTTCTAGAAGCAGGCAATGGACTACATTCAATTATAAATTCATATCCAGAGATGCAAGATGGTTCAGAGCCCAAACCTTATAAAAATAATAGATCTCGTCCTCAGTTTAGCATATCGGGACATTTAAGAAAAGTTAACTTGCGTGTCAAGTACAAAAATTAAAAAAGTGGAAAAAACGTTAAATTCTGAGAATAATTTATATGGAAATTTAAAGAAAATTAATTAATTCATTAAAAAAAAAAAATCGTTATAAATAAATTTCAAAATAAGCAATCGAAATGGATTTTTAATGAGTTTACTCTTTTTTTTTTCTTTGCCCGGTTAAAGATGAAAAAAAAAAAAGGTGACTTTATGAAATTCTATTTATTGCAAGCCAATAAACAACAGGACCAATATTTCGATTTATTTTTTTATTTTTCTCGGAAGATTGCCATGAAACATTTTGGCCATAATGAGTTTTCCTTTTCTTGGAAAGGTTTTTCCATTTTATGTACCATCCAAATTATTTATTTACATTTTTTGTGGCTGTTGAGAAGGAAAAAAAAAATAAGCACCGAATGAAGAAATACTTCAATGTATAGAATTACAGATTCAATGAAATTATGGAAGTCGAACAAAAAAAGATGAAGAAAATGAAGAAGAATATGAAGAAGAAAATGAAGCAGAAGATGAAGAAGAAGAATGAAGAAATGAAATTGGGAAATAATTAATATGAACTCGACTATTTATCGTGGTACTGTACCATCGAATTCATTACTTTAGAATTCCTTAGGTAAATCTTCGTCTATCATTTATAATTTTCGTTCATTTATTTTCATGTAAAAATATTAAATTTTTTTTTTTTACCACAATATGACAATGACAATATTTTTGAAATTAGAAAAAGAAAAAATAAACGAGCAACAAAAATGATTATCGTACAAAAATATTAACAACAACAATAACAGCAACAACAACAAGAAGAAATGTATTAAATCTTTGTTGATGTTCTATTCCCACAATATTCTGATTTCAATCACTTAATGTGAATCTGGCAAGCAAAAAAAAAAAAATTTAATAAAAGCTCCATTGAAATTTTTACTTTATTTTATTTTTACAAAATGAAATTCGAAAGAATTCATTGGAGAAAAATTAATTAATTACACTAAATTTGTTTGTTTTTGGTTCCAATTCGTTAAGTTTTTTATTTTAGCGTAATGGATTTCTAGAGAATAATTAATTTCTGTAATAGAATGCACTCACACTATGAGACATTATTGCATAAAGATTTGAGTTACATTATAGATTTTTATCATCAATACAATAAAATACAGAAAGTCTTAGTTTCATTACTTATCAATTATTCACATGTTTGATCAACGTGCAAATGTTTTCTGTTAATAAATAATAAAAATTGGATCAATTTCAGTAACATGTAACGTGTAACAATTGTCAATTTAAAATAAACGAATGATTAAGAAAATAAAGAAAAAGGAAAACGGGAAGTTCTAAAGTTCATAAGTTCACTTATATAATAAACGATATAAGATGTGATGAGTGTGTGTGTGTATGTGTGTGTGTATTTCTTGATTAAAAACATCCGCCTATAAAACAAAAATAATTATGACATAACATAATATGTTGATGTTGATGTTGATGATGATCATTATAATGATGATGATGATGAATTTTGTGACATCAAAAATAAACAACAACAAAAAGACTTTAATTTTATTGTACGTGTGTTTGTCAGCTAAATTTATAATTAAGATTTTTTTTTATAGATTGTTGAAAAGGACCAAATAATACAATCGATATTTTTTAACATTCTAACGTAACTCCACTATAATTTAATGTAATGAAATTTTCTCTTTTTTAATTTGACTTTTATTGGTGAAAATAATTCATAATTTTTTATTTTTTGTTTTCCCCCCAACTTTTGGCACGTCAAACAAACACAAATAAACACAAAATGAAACAATGTCGGTGTAGTCGATATATTGGCATTATAATTATTTTCTATAATTAATTGTAATTAATGAGATAAAAAAAATATTGGCGTCCACTCAATATAAATATTTAGTGTTGAATAATATTTATAATATAATTATAATTTTGTCACCACATATTTTATTACACCAATTTTTTTTTGGCTCGTTTTTTTTTCTGATTATTAATTAAAAAATTTTTGTGTGTTTTTTTTTTGTTCGGTTGAAATTTTTTTTTTTTTGACACAACAAAATAAACAGACATTGGGAACAACATAAATTAATTATTATTTTATATTTTTATTTATATCCTTTTGTAATAATAATAATAATTATAAATTGGTAAGGTGTTAAAATTAACCATTAACACTTCACAATCTCATGTTATTTATGTGTGACTACAACGCGTTGTTGTTGTTGTTGTTATTTTTGCCTTTCATTCTTTTTATTTATTTATTGGCTTTTTATTTTGTTGTTTTTTAAAAAATATTTTCTGACAATTATTACACGTTTATTTTTTGTCAATAAAAATTAATTATAGTTGAAAATTTTTGTTTTTTTTTTTGAAAAAAATCACAATTAATTTTAATATCGATGAAAATTTATAATTCCATAAATTTTCTTTTGGTTATTTTCACTTTTGTTGCTATTTTTCCTTTTTCTTCCTTACAAGAGAATTTTAACTTGTAAATTTTTTTTTTGTTCCACCAACAACCCCCAGCCCACTCCCCCTCCCACCCTTAATTAATCATATTTCATTATTCCTTACAGTGATTTATTGAAGTAAAAAAAATAAATGTCATTTGTAACTAAGTTGTAGTCATTTTTAGATTAAACTTGTCACTTTACTTTTTATTTGATAAATCATTTTTTTTTCATAATATTCTGTTTAATTTTCAAATAATCAATAATATTCATTACAAGCCAACAATTTCCAACTGTGAATAAAATTAACAATTTATCCTCTATCCCTACCACCAACCCACCTAACCCTTTTTCATATAATTCCAATGAGAAATTAATAAAATAATAAATTTTTATTGAATTTCCATTTTAGACGTAAAAAGTGGAAAATTACAAAACTAAATAATAGAAAACTAAAAACAACCGAACGATTATTCTTAGGGAAAGCTGCATGTTTCCTAAAGAGCTGGCAATGTGCCGAATTGAATTAAAAATTGCATGTGCAGATGCTAAGTGGTTCAGAACTCACCTCAAAAATAGTAGAGTCTCAAGGGTGAATATAATCGAAAAAGGTTGCTTGCCCTTGTAAAATAAATAAAACTAACTAACTAACCAAAAACAAAAACAAAAAACAAAAACAAAAACAAAAATAAACAATTTTTCTAAAGACAACAAAAATATTTAAAATGACAAGAAAAACCAGAAATAAATTGCATCAAGCATAAAATAAAATTCGTTTGTAAGCGGAAAAATAAAAAAAAATAAAAATATAAAATATTAATTAAAATTTATTTTATAATTGAAATTTCTAAATTAAGGGATTAAATGTGGCGGGGATACACCCATTTCATTTTCTTCCTTCTTGTTTTTTTTTTTTATTTTTCATTTTCATTTTCATTTTAATTTTAATTTTTTCTGATACAAACACACAATCAAAAGCCATCCTCTACCATCCCAACCAAACCAACGAACCGAATGAAACTCAATCAGTATATGAGTGGTAAGGGTAGATAGAGGTAAAGTTTAGGTAATACACAACACAATAATTGAAACCGGAACTTACGGGGAACTGGGGTGTGGGGGTGGGGCGGCTGGGGGCTGGTTGGGGAGGTATATAGCAAAAAAAAAAAGTTAATTATTTTCTGTTTCATTTTTTTTTCTCTTCCACTTGGATGTAAGAAGAAAAAGTAAACGAAAATAAGTAAGAAATAAGAAATAAGTATTTTGTAAAAAACCAGAAGAGAAAGAAAAAAAAATTGTATTTTATTATAATGAAAAAAAGAAAGTACAAGTACAAGAAAATTTAATTTAAAAGAAGGAAAGAATTAAATTATATATATTTCTCTCTCTCTCTCTCTCTCTCTCTCGCTCGCTCCCTCTTATCTTCATGTTTCTTTTTTGCTTTTTCTTTTGCTTTTACTTTCTTTCTGAATTTCTCTTCTTTTTTTTATCCATCGGCGAATTGATTTGTACCAAACCAAGGAATGTCGGTTTTACCGTTATAACCGCATTATATAACTTTCTCCTTTTATATTATATACATCTGTCTCTTTTACACACTGTAACTGATTATCTCTCTCTTTCCATTAAATTTTTTTTTTGTGTGTTTCATAGAATATTTATTTTAAAAAAAAGAAGAAATGAATCTCCCTTCGTTATATAATGTTTGAATTGGGACGGAACTAAAAAGCTCGGAAGTTCCATAAGTTGGTGTTGCCCTTTTTATTCTTTTCCTCTTTACTTTTTTTTTTTTTTTTTTTTTGTCAGAAGAAGAGAATTAAATTAAAAAGTTTTCTATACTTTTTTTTTCATCTTTCTTTCTTTCTTTCTTTCTTTCTTTTTTACTTTCTTTCTTTCTTTCTTTCTTTCTTTTTTACTTTTGACGATGATTCCGCTCATTCACAATAAACATTCACACACACACACACAGATACAGATACAAATCGGCAGAAGAAAAAACTAAAGGAAAAGTGGTTGAAAAAAGAAAATAAACAAAAAGTTCAAGGAAAACAATTTTTTTCCCTCTGGAACTTTTTCCATTTTTTTTCTTTTTTTTTTCTTTCTTTCATTCTATAAAATCTGTTTGCAGCGAATTGGATTTTTCTTGCCTTATGCATTGATATGTCCAATATAATCGTTCCTTTTAAATAAAGTGTATTTACTCCCATCATCCTACTTCATCCTACTTCATCCCACGAAAAGAAAAAAAACGAAGCTTTTTATATAAAATTATGTATTTTTTTTTCTTCGCTCAACTTTTTTCCCTTTACAATTTATTTATCCACCGAAAATCTTAAAATTATCGGCGTCCTTTTTTCTTCCCTCTCGTGTTTTATTTTTTTTTTTTGCCATAATGATTTTTTTTTTTCTTCACACAAATCTTTGAAAGTTTTGTTTATTACAGATCAAAGAAGTTCCAGGAAATTTTGAACCCTTTTTTTTTATATATATGAATTTATATCTTACAAGAGAGTAATTTCTAACCTCAAACACACACATACACACACACACATATAAGAAGAACTTTCTTATTTTAATGGCTGCTAATCTAAAAGCAATAAATTATTTAATGAAATTAACGCAGCAAATTTTTGGCGTCTTTTTATTATAAATGTAATTTTTCATTATTATTTCTTTTCTTACAGTTCACTGCTGTCCCTTTTTTATTAAGGGTACTTATTTTACTATACGCTTTTCTTCTTCTTATAATACTCAATATTTTTTCACTTAAATTGGTGTCCAAAGAGAAAAAAAAGAAAATATTATTGTTCAATTCCTTCACCCCAACAACCCTCCCTTCACCCAATTTTCTTTTATATATTTCAATCATTCTGTCGAAAATCCAATTGTTATAGTTATCCGTTTTGGTTGAATTCACTGTTGTAAGATGCAATTTATATCTAAGGAAATCAATTTCTTTAATACAATTACAAATGTATGTATATTTTTTTGTATTTATTTCATAATTTACGTTACGTTCAATAAAAATTAAAGTTTTAAATCGATTTACCCTACACACGTAAACACACGTAATATTTTATAATTTATTATTATTTAATATTAAAAGGGAAAATCATCCCCTATTTAAATAATAAAAATAATAATAAAAATGTTATGCAAGAAAAATTATAAAAGTCTAATCATCTATTTAGATTTATTACATAGGATACAAAATACAAAATACAAAATACAAAATACAAAAAAAAAAACAAACCTAACAATTTAACCATACATTATTATTAGAAATGGACGACTAAATTTTATAAATTGTTCAGCAACTTCACCATTTTTTTATTATTTTTTTTTTATGTCTAACAAATATTGTATGTTATTATTTTATTAAATATTTAATAATTTTATGGTATTTTCTTCTTCTTTTTTCTTTTTTCTTTTTTTTGATTAAACGGTAAAGTAATTTTCCTTAAATATGTTAATAAAATGTAACAATTGATTATTGCGACACAACATTTTTTTTTTATTACAAAACGTTTATATATTCTCAGGAGTTTCGATTAATATTCAGTAATTTTTACTCAATTATTTTTAGGGGGTGTTTTTTTTTTTTGAAACTTATTTAATTCATAATTTTATTAAAATATTTATAAGATTTAGAGAAAAATTATTAATCATGTTTTTTTCTTTTCTTCTTTTTTAGGTAAGTGCTGCCTAGTGTTGCCTATTTGTTGTCTCTTGTTAAGAGACAAGAACAAAAAAAATATATATTGACGAGAGACATCATAGTGAGACATAACCAGACGAAAATATTGTATGTCGTTTTACCTTAATTTATTATAATAACTAAACCACCCATCCTCCCCCCACATTAACACACAGTGATATTTTTTTCAATTTGGACTCTATAATTATTCTATGAATTTCTTTCAACACAAGTAAGTGATTTCTATTCATTATTTACACAATTTTCACAATCTACTAAAACAACAATAAAAAGAAATAAAAAAAAAATAAAAAACAAACAGCAACTCAAGACTAGCAACAACAACAACTGGTGACAAATAATAACTGAAAAAATATTACAAGAAAATAAATCTGTAGGAAGAAAAAAAAAGAGGAAAACAAAAATGAAAACACGAAAGAATGAAAAATATTTTAATGTGGTAATTTAAAATGTATATTTTGATGGTGAAAGTTGCCTTGTGTCTCATCATTCCTATGTACTTTTTTTTCTCTTTTTTATATTTTCTTCCTTTTGCGGTGACAAAGAGAAAGTTAAGACGATGTAGCAAAAAAAAAAAAAGAAAGAAAAAAAGAAATAAAAGGGAAAACGAACGTTGAAAAACACAATCAAAATGAGAACTACGAAGAAAAAAAGAAGAATTGAGAAGAAAGTGGAAAAAGAAAATGTTGAACTGTCTTGTATTAAGTGCCATACAATTTTCGGCTGTGTATCATCAACACAAATGAAAAGGGAAAGAAAAAAAAAAAAGTAGCGGAAATAGGCTACTTACCTCCTCGTCAACTACAATAAAATATAAAAGAGAGAGAGAGAAAAAAAAATCAAATTTCTCTTCACTACTCACACCAAACACCTTACACAGTCCCCTTAAATTGTACCTACATTTTATAAACGAATATTAGAGCGAGATAGTCGCAATTTTAAGTTTGGTTTGAGTTTTAAAAAGAAGAAATAATGATGGGGTTGTAAGTGAGATAGAGGTGAATTGTTGGGACAAATGAAATAATAAACGTATATAGGGCAAGTTTGGTAAGAGTAAGAGAAAGGATCTACTTCCTTAGATGATAAATGATGAGATGAATGAAATATCATATACACAAAAATTCTATCTTTTTTTTTTTTTTTTCTCTTTAACGTTAGATCCTTGTATAAATACGTGCGTGTCAATGTGTGTGTGTGTGTGTGTGTGTGTGTATATGTGTATACCAGTTAAGAATGACGACATTTTTATATAAATAAATAAATAAATAAATAAATAAAGAAAACAGGAGAAAATGTCAGGAACGAGAAGAAAGTCACAGGGAGAACCAAAAAATATAAATTATTTGACAAAATAAAAAAAAAACAGAACAAGAAAAAGGAAAAGAAGAAAAGTAAAAAAAAAAGAAACATTTTTACGTAAAGTTAGTTTTGAAAGATGATTTATTAGCGTAATTTTACTTCAAATAAAGTCGAAGAGAAAATTGTTAAAAAAAAAAAAAAAAGGAAACAATTTGGAACGGGCGATGATTTTTTCTATAAAATGGGAAAAAAAAGTTAATAATAAAAAAAATACGAAAATAAAAACGAATTGGAAGAAGAAGAAAAACTTCTCTATAAATAAGTTCATTATTATTATTATTTTTTTTATCCAAACGAAATAAAAAAAACAACAACAACAACAACAAAATAAAATCTTAACAATTTTTGAAGTATTTTTTATTTATTAAAAAAAAAACAATAAAACAGAATCGCTAAATAATCGCTAAAGAATTCACAATTTTTCTTTTTCCCTTTTTTTTGATAAATAAATTGTTAGAATTCACGAAAGCTCATTTTTCTTCTTCTTCTTTTTTCTTTATTTTTCAAATAAATTTTATACGGGCACTTCTAATTTTATTTTTTTTTTTTCGATTATGTTTATGCTTATGCTCATGCTTATGCTCATACTTATGCTTTTTATAATAATATTAATCGGTTTATCATCAAGCGAACAGCACAAAATAAAAAAAAATAAAAAGTAAAAAAATAAATAAATAAAAAATAAGAAGAAGAAGAAGAAGAAGAAAAAAAATATACATCGCTTAGAGAAAACGTATAAGAGAACATAAAGTGGGTGGTTTATTAAATGGTTGTGTTTAGATTATTTTGGTATAGAACATTTGAGGGGAACAAAACGAAAGAAAGAAAGAAGGAAAAAAAAAACGCGGAATCCAAAAATAGATTCTGTATCATGAAACGATACTGAAAATGATTCGATGATTGCAGCATCACGTTCACACGTTCTTAATAAATAACAATTCTTTCAATAAATAAAGAGGAAAAAGGAACAATTCAGCAAAACGAAAATAAAACTAAAAAAAAATAAAACAAAAACAAAAACAAAGTGAAATGAATTTTGGGGAAGAAAAGGGCCAACAATGAACAAGTAAAATGAAATGAAACCAAAGTCTAATTACAATACGTTTTGTTCGTGATTCTTTGTACGGCGCGGCAGTTTTTTTTTCTTTTTTGTGTATAAGAACCACAATCAAAACAAACATCTTGTGAAATTGTGTTAAGTGTATGAATTGATTGGCACTGATCTGTTTGCGATGCGTAAAAATAGAATTTTATATTTGTGTCATTTATTAAATTTAAAAGTTACAAAAGTATATGGGTTAAATATGGTACAAACGTTGTGCCTTATATGAAAAGATTTCGCCTTTAAAGAAAAATGACATATTATAATGTTGATCCGACCTTGGTTAAGCCATTTTTAGAATACTCAAAAAAAAAAGAGAAAGAAAAGATCCCTTAAGATATAAAGTGGATGATTATAGAGCGTCACACGTGACCGACTTTTGAGTTTTTGATCTTTAATATATGAAAGGAATGGAGGGGGAATAACGTCCAGAATTATATGTGTGGCTTCTGTTAAGGACTAAATTATTAAGGGATAAAAAGATTTTTTGTCTGATGACTTTTGACCATTTTCTGTCAAAATGGGATTTAAAATTTGACGTTGTATGAAGTTAAGAAAAGAAGAAACTTCACAATCTGTTTTTTCCCCCACATTTTCTTTATCATAATTTTGAAAATAATCGATTAATTGTGGAGTGAAATAAAATAAAATCGATTAATTCTGGACAATAAATTTCTGTTTTTTTTTTAAAGAAAAATTGTTAAAATAAAAAATACTTTTCCAACCATAGATGAGCTTTTTGTGGAATCTTTGAAACAAACAACAATAATTCTAGGAAGAAATAAAGAAAGAAAAGCTTTTCCTTTAAATTTATTTTTTAACTTTTTCTTTCTACATTTTCCTTTTAATTTACGTTTTTGTTTTTGTTTTTGTTTTTGTCTTTTCCTCTTAAATTTTAAAAATAGAACAAAAATTAAGAAACCGAACGATATATTTATTTATCAATGTGTACGCGTGTACCCTCTTTTGGTGGCTGCTTTTTTATATTTTTATTTTATTATTTTGTCATTTTCCTCCTGTTTTATTCTTTCTTCCTTTCTTTCTTTTCTTTTTTCATTCAGCGCGCTTAATCCAATTTCAAAAAGATTTTTTTTTTCTATTAAAAAAGAAAATAAAGAAGAAGAAGAAAAAAAAAATACAGAAGGGAAGTAAAAATCGCGACATCAAGAACATCTTCATTTTCCTATAGAATATTCTGTTATGTTCTATGGATTCAATGTGACATCAACAAACAACGTATAACAACAACAAGAAAAATGTTAACATCAACAATTCACCCGCGTAAATTCATAACAAACATTCTAAATAAACTGAGATTCTTTCTTGATGCTGTTATTTTTTATTATTTAAGGGAGATTTAGTGCTTTTAAAAGTAACGTAGATAGTATGAGGTTGATGTCAATTTTCTTTCGTCTTTGACATTTAGGCGATGTGTTTATTGTTTTTCTATAGATGTGAAGACGTTATCACCTTTTTTTTTTACCATATTCTCACCTTGTACAAAAATTCTTTTGGTAAAATATATTCACAACATTTTGGGAATATTTTTGTTCAGGATGAGAGAATATAATTCAGTTAACTAATATTTTTGTATAACGATTCGGTAGCACAAAATAATTAATAATAAATGAGGAATGAAACCATATCAGATCACTTAGAAGAATCTTAACATAAATGACGCGTTCATTTTATATTTGAGGGTTGACATTGGCACAGTTTTTTTTATTTATTTTTTTTTTGGATTGTTATCTTTTTTTTTGCGATAGAAATTTTAGAGAAAAGAAAAATAAGAAAAGCTTTTAAGAAACATAATTTTCATCATTATCACCATCATCATCAACATCAATGTGAAATAAGATTCTTTAAATATTTTTCCGTTTGTCTTTAGTAAGTAGTAGAAAAAATAAATAAATAAAATGTACCAATAAAGAAGAAGCATATCTTGCTACTCTTAATAAAATGCCTTCAGGGAGTACTTTTTATGTGAAAGAAATCGATTGAATGAAATTGCCATATTTTCAATCCATCCGCTAAATCTTTCCCAACCACCTACCTACCTCCTATTCCAACTGTCTTGATATACAGAAGAAAAAAAAAACTGGAATAAAATGTAAAAGGGGGAGAAACAAAAAAAAAAAAGAAGAAAACTACCCCGACGAATAAATGATAATATCTCTCACGTACTTTTATAAAAAGTCGTCATTGTCGTCGTCGTCGTCATTTTTATTTTTTTTCCCTTCTTTCTTTCTTTCTTTCTTTTTTTTTTTTTAATGTTTTCAGGGTTCTTCCTGTTTCATTTATGGGTTGTTATTGTTGTTCCGTTTTTATTTGTCACCGTTGTTATTATGGTGTTAGAACTTTGGTTTGATGTTCACTATACTCTTGTCGTACTTGTCTTACGTTTACCAATTAGTTTTCATTTGTAATGTACAAACAGAGTAATTTAATATTCTTTTTTTTTCATTTTCATTTTATTATGTGTGTGTGTGTGTGTGTGTGTGATAGAGAGTTTTTTTCTTCATTTTCATTTGATTTGGTTTGATTTCCTCATGATGATGAATTCTACTTTAGTACTCTTCATATTATTGTGTCAAAAGTCAAATAATTGAAATTTCTATAAATTCATTTAAGGTAAGAACGTCAACGTATGTTTGTAACGTATGTGACCAACCAATAGAAGAAACATACAGAAACAAAAAGTTATGAACTGAAATTTTATTTTCCGTCATATAAAGAATAAATTAAATTAAAAGAAAAATGCCATAATTAGAATATCATGTTAACCGACATATTCATTCAATTTTTCTATTATATATTTTTTTTTATCCTTTTCTTTTCCTTTCTTCTCTTTTTCTTATCAGAAGATTGTATTATCTACGCGTGTAAAAGTTCTAAATAAAAAATAATAATAATAAAAAAAATTACATTCGATTCGGACATTAATCCAATAATATTTATACGTATTCATTGAAGGTACAATCTTGATTTTGGTTGAGCAACTAAAATCATTCTAACATTTCTCCCTTATTTTTCTTGATTATCATTCTCTTGTCTTGTACCTATATTTTATGAACATGTGTGTGTGTGTGTGTAGATTTTCTTTTTTATTGATGAAAAAACATTGTTAAAATAAAGAATGGATGATTGGTTAAAAAAAAAAAAAGAAAGGATTGGTGGGAGGTGTTGGGGTTGGAAATAGATATGATTGTACGGATAATAATAACAATAATAATGTAACTATAATCGTAGTCATGATGATTGTAATGATGATTCTCTAATAATGATTAAAGATAACTTTTTTTTGTCTTCTTCTTATTTTTCTTTCTCATATTGTACAATGTACAGTATCACATACACAGACACAAACACACACAAACACATACACCAATAAATAATAATTAAGATGACATTAACACAATATTTATTACGAATTTTTTTTTTTATTATTATTTGACTCAATTTTTTCTATTAGTTGAATCATTTATTTCTTTGTAAGGTGGGAAGTGGGGGATCTTTGAATTTAATCAACCCGAAAAAAAAGAATATCCCAAGTTTATGTACTTTTTGTACCTATTCAATTGTTATTGTTGTTGTTGTTGTTGTTGTTGTTGGGTGTTGGGTGTCCGTATGTTATAATCAAGAATAATAAAACGTGAAAAAATAAAATCAAAACAAAAATTAAATATAAATATAAATAAATTAAATAAACGAATGAATAAATAAATTGAAAGTTTATTTTTATATAAATAGAAACAAAAACAAAAACAACAAATGGAAAGAAAAAATGTAATTGCGTGTACGTTACATCACGTAAAATACGGACATCGCGTTTAGTCCATTATTATTATACCTTAAATTTACACAAAACGTTTGTTTCTGATTTTCTTTTATTTGTTGCTGTTGCTGTTGATGTTGCTGTTGTTGTTGTTTTTCCTGTATTTATTTATTTATTTGTATGTAGTTCGGTTCCTTAATTTTTTCTTATTTAATTTTATTTTAGTTTAGTTAATTTGACACTGTTTTACCTTAAATACATTTATTTCTATTTTCTTATATAGAATTAATTAGATTTATGTATGACAATTTTAATGTCCTTTATTTTACGCTTATAACAATAAAAAATTATATATAAAAATAAAACTAATAAAAGAAGAAAACAAATAAGAATTCTGTAGATTGGTTGAATAATGGGAATGAGTTCAATCTGTGTGTGTATGTGTGTGTGTGTAACATATATTTATTGCGGTATTTGTGATTAAATATTAAATGAAAATCAGATCAAATTGATTTTATACACACACACACAAAAATGAAAATGTTCATTTTCATTTTCAATAAAAAGAATTTCCAATACTTTTCACGGTTTTCAATGATTATTATAATTTTTAAATTTCTCTCTCGCTCTCTTATCTCTCTCTCTCTCTCTCTGCTTCCCGTTTAATCATTTCAATAAAGAAATTTAAATTTTGATTGGATTATTTGGAGTTTTATTTTTATTTTAAATAAAAATAGATTTTTGTTGAATCCGGATCGAATTAATTAACAAGGAAAATATATAAAGGTACACAGGAAATTCAACAGATTAAAACAGAAGAAAGCAGAAAAAAAAAACAATTTTTCCCCAATTATTTCTTTCTGATAATAAATTTTTTTTTTTATTAAAAACGAAAAAAAAAAAACAACCAAAAATTTTATTTAGCCAGAGAATTTTTGGTTGATTGAAAGTCTATCCACACGTACTGGTTGTCCTTTATCCAATTTGCATTTTCCCAAAAACACACACACATACACACACACACATGTGAGAAACATGAAAATGCCAAAACATAAATAGAATTAAATAAAAAAGAAAATTCAAAAGTAAGAGAGCAAGAAAAAATCAATGATGATGTTTGGAAGGTGTGTTAACCGTGTAATTTCTCCCGTCGTAATTTATAAATAGAGAGAAATATTCAGAATATGTAAATCCAGTAACAACAACAACAACAACAATAACAACAATAATACCCAAACATCCAACAAGGGAATAGTGAAAAATAAAAAAATTTCCATTCGCAATAAAAAAAAAAGTAAAAGCGTGAAAAAAAAACAACTGAAAAATGAAAAATGATTAATGGAAATTTTTTTGTTTTTTTTTGCTGTAATTTAATATTTTTGATTGATCGAAATTTTAATTCTGTTTTTTTTTTTTTAGTCTATTTTTCATATGAAAATGTTGGTTTTTCATCCGTTGATCTGTATGATGGTTGATCTTCATCAGTTATAGAACCCCCTTTCATTATATGTGTGGTGTGTGTGTGTGTGTGTGTACGTGTGTGTGTGTGTGTGTGTGTGAATGTTTATGTGGGTGTACATGTAACAATGTTAATTAACAAAACAGAGATTATTTTAATAAAATTATGTATACGCGTTGATTTAGTTTAGTTCA
Source organism: Pedicia rivosa (assembly GCA_963082725.1). Classification (NCBI taxonomy): domain Eukaryota; kingdom Metazoa; phylum Arthropoda; class Insecta; order Diptera; family Pediciidae; genus Pedicia; species Pedicia rivosa. The sequence continues at coordinate 35,133,673 of OY720154.1, forward strand.
TTTTAAAGTATATGATGTGTGTGTGTATGCATGTGTAATGTGTGTGTGTGTGTTCATATAGTGTATCCTGGTATTATATCAAATGTCAAAGATTCATTAGTTTGACCGAATTTTTATAAATTCATATTATACATACACAAATACCACTACACACATAAAGGCACATGTGTGTGTGTGTGTGTTCAGATTGATTAAACTCATTTTTTATTTATACGGAAAATAAAGAAAATTATCGAATTAAGAGAAAACTTTAATTAAATTTACGTTAAATAAAAATCGCTTAAAATTATTTTCTGTAAACAAAACAAAAGAAAATCAACAAACTAAAATTTAACGTATACAAAAATTAAACATTTTAAAGAAAATTTTCAATTTTTCCATAATTTCATTTTGAAAAATTATAAAAAAAAATTAAAGGGAAATGTGAAAATTTCATTGTTTAGATTATTTTGTATTCTGAGAATAATTTATTGAATGAAAACCGTGGGTATGTTACAACAGATATTTGTACACGGTACACCATTCAATTCCAAACAAAAACATATAATCCTTGAATCCTTGAATGCAAGAAATACCAAAATCAAAGAATATTTTTCGGTCTTCCAACAACCTTAGCTGAATGCCTCCAACCCCCCCACTACGTCTTTATTTTTAGATAGAATTGAGCTTATCATGAAAACTTGTACAGTTTTCAATTACAAAACAACAACACAAAAATACACAAATTCAAAGATTTACGTTAATTTTTTTTTTTTTACAGAGAAATTAAATTATTCGTTAAAAGAAAAACAAAAAAAAAAATATTCAAACATTTTACAAATTCTTGTGAATTTCTTAAAAGTAAATTCTGGAAATAATAAAAAGAAAATAAAGAAAACTCTCGATGCACTAAAGATGCGTTAATTGTAATTTAATTCAATCCTAGACAAATTTAATAAAAATATTCTTAGAATTAAATTTCCAATTTAAAAAAATAAAAATTTATTTTTTGTTTTTATTTTTATTAAATTTTCAAGATTTTCTCTTTTATTTTTCCGTCTGGATTTTATTTCTTCCTCATTGTTTTTTTTTTTTACTTTTGTATTCAAAAATATTGGATTCTGCATTTTATAAAGAATTCCAAAGTCATCCCTATTTTTTTTTTTTTGATCATCATAAAAATAGGAGCTACGTAGACTATGTGTGTGTGTGTGTGTGTGTATCTTGTGTTCTTTGTTCTTCCTCTTGGATTTTTACTTTCAACTTTTAAATAAAAAATCATTCTATGAATTCAACATCTTTTCTTTGTATTCTGGATGTGATCCTTGATCCTTTAAGGCAAATAATATTCACTTAAAAAATAATTAATCATTAGAAAAATATATTTAGTAATGTAAAAAGGAGACACTAAAAGGATACGCGACATACAAACAAAAACTTAAAAGTCTCTAATAAATGTAAGAAACAAAAAAATTCCATCATTCTTAAATCTTAAAAAAACAAAAGGGAGAGAAACTGAAACATAAAGTAGGAAATTTCAACAGGCATAAATTCAGCCGGAAATATACAAAAAAGAAAACTTTTCTTCTTTCTGTTAATTGCAAATTTGGCAATTTTACAAAAAGTTGAAACAAAAAAAAAAAAAAACATCAGAATGAAGAAGAATCCTTTTATTTTCTTTTTTTGTTTTTTTTTACTCAAAATGTAAGATTTTACTTTCATTTCTTTCCCCTAAAAGAAAAACAAAAAGAGAGATTATTCCTGGAAAATATAACCATAACCGACAATTGGAAAGAAAATTAGTTTTTTTTTTTTTTTTTGTAAATTTTCAAAACGACCATTTTACTTTTCTCTCTCTCTCTCTCTCTCTCTTTTTCTTCTTCTGTACGGATAAACTTTTGTAATTATTTGAGATGAAAAGTTGAATAGAAATTCTCCAAAGAGATTATCCAAAAAGAAAGTAAAAAAAAGAAAAGAAATAAAACCGGAAGAAAACAGAAAAAAAAAAGTAAAAGAAAAGAAAAAAATTTTTGGTTTGTTGATCAGATTGAAAAAGATTTCTCTTGTACATATTTATTTTTATTCGGTTTTGCCATTAGCATTTGTTTTTTTTTTTTTTTATATGCTCACTCAAATTTTATTTGTGAAAATTGCATCAATTTTCTTCTCTAAACAACCATAGATTTTTTTTTTTTGTTTTTTTGTTTTCCATTTAGAATATCAGTTTCAATTTACGTTTACATTTTTTTTCTCATCTCTCTCTCTCTCTCTCTCTCTTTCTCCTTCTATTTACTCTTTGTTCAATCCATTTCTTCTTCTTTTTCTTTTGACAATATGTAAAATGGAAAATGAACAACAACAAAAAAAAAAAAAGAAAGCAGAAATAAATAAAAGGAAAGGAAAGAAAAGAATTGTCTGGAGATTGATCCACTTCTGGGAAATTCTGACAACAATTTTTTTTCTCCATTTTTATTTTTATTTTTTTCTTGGTTGTATTGTTGTTGTTTACTCTTCACTCAAATATCTCTTTCAACTCCCTACCAACATAACAAACTAAAAAAATAAAAAAATGTCAATTCAATTGTTGTTCTGTTTTAAAACAAAATATGGAAAAAAATAAAAAATATTCATGTTCTTTTTCCTGCAATTCTTATTTGTTGTTGTTGCTGTTGCTGTTCTTGTATTTATTTATTTATTTAGATATTTTTTGTTGTTGTTTTCTTTCACTTCTATAAAACACAATATCTGTTTTCTATCTGACAATATATGCGAACCAAAAAAAAAAGAATCGAATTCACTTTATGTCAGAGATGTATTCTAGTATTTTTTTTTTCATTTTTTTTCGTTTTATTTTCATGTGTGTATGTGACACGTGATTCAATTGCTAATGTCCGGTTATTTAAAACAGTAAAAAAAGAAAATTAAGAATATCATTATTTGTGTGAAAGTTTATTCAAAATGTCAGTTGAATTTGTTTGTAGTTTGTATTTTGTAAACTTTTGAGAAATTTATTGAAGATTCAGTACATCACTGATAATCATAGAATTTTAGTGAGTTGTGTGGTTTTGGTTGGGTGAATATAAGGGTGTGTGTGTGTGGGTGTTATATTTGAATTTTCTATTGTTTTTTTTTTTTTGTTCAGAACATTCATATAAAAATAGAGAATATAAATTGGTACAAGGATGATTGGACATTTTCTTTTCTTTTTTCTTTATGAACTCTAAGAAACAGATGTTCATTTTATATAACCATAAAAAAAAATTTCAATTTTTCTCCCAACTCACTATTCACTTTTTTCTTTCCTTTTTTCCTCTCTATTCCCAATTTTATTAATGCTGAATAAATATCCATATACATATGCACACACACACACACATATACATACGTTGACATACAGATATACACCCACACATATAGTTTGTGTTAGAATAGAAGAAAATTCAATCCATTATATAATATTATCATTGATATTCTTTTATAATGCATGTTGCATGTTTGTACATTACAACAATTGTATTGTGTCCAAATTGATTGATTTTGATTTAAAAAGAACTGAAAAATGAAAACAGAAACAAATGAAAATTTTATATAAAATGATTCGTATTTAGAGTGAAATGTATTTTGCACTGATCCTTATATTTTATCAAAATACATGAATATTTGTTTTAAATTTATGTTCATAGACATTTATACATATTTTTATTTCTTGCTTTTGTTTTTCGGTTTTTTGTTTTTACTTTTTTATAAAAACAATCTTGAAATAATGTTAAATCATTTGAATTTATAAAAAGTATTATGATCATTTTCTATTCTATGTTCCTGGTACTATAACTGACACATACAAAAAATATTTCAGCATATTTTATTGTATGTAAATTTTATACTTTTATAAGAGAGAAAATATTTTTCGTTGGTTTTGGTTTGAACATATTTCTGTTGTTATTGTTGTCACTTAAATTGATTTACCAAAATACACATTTCAAGATCAAAGAATAAAATTCATTTGATACAATTTTTTTTTTTGTTATGATGTTTCAATAAATTTCTACGTACAAAATTACTGGATTCTAATTTTTGATTTGAATTGCACACAAAAATTATATTTACTGACCAACTAGACCAACTATAGAAGGGATGATTATAGTTTCAAATCACTTTGATTTCTAGTACCTAATAATATTAAGGTAAAAGTAAAATTATATTTAGGAACAATTCCATGAAAATATAATCAATTAATTTCTGAGAGTTTTAACTAAAAATTGTTATTTGTGTTTCATGAATATTTTTTAATTAAATAATTATTCCAATTACAAATTTAATTAATTTTTGTAAAATCATAAATTAATTATATAATTAATAATATCACAACCACATTTACAATTTAGATTCCAATAGACACCCCAACATACACACACACATACACACACACACACACACATACACACACACATAGTCACATCCAATTGTAACAAACATATTTTTTACTCATATAGAAATTTCCATAATAAAAATTACATTATGCGAAGGGATAATTTTCATACATGTAATTTATCATTTGTTCAAAATTTTCTTTTCATAGAAGATAAAATGAGAAGTTTTCCAACATAATGAAAATATTTTAAATAGATTTTTTTTTAACAAAGAAAAAAAAACATTTTTATAAGATGATGGGAACAAATGATTATATACACACATCACACACACACACACACACACAGGCACACATATACGCGCATACGATATTAATTAAATTGTTTTACATAATTATTTACGAGTAACATGATACAGTTTTCTCTATAAATTTTATTCATTTTCCTATTTTCCAATTCTAAATAGACTTTAAATTTATATAACAAAAAAAAAACAAAAAAAAACAAACAGCAGCAGCAGCAGCATTTCTATGGCTGAAAAGTGCACTAAGCTTTTAATTCTGTTCAATGTGTTTTTAAACAATGAAAAACAAAAAAAAAAAGTCATCAGAAGAAAAATAAAAAAAATGAAGAGATGTAAAAAGTTATATATGAAAAGCTTTACAATTATACAATTGTATGGATTTGATTAGATATTTCTTTGTTGAATACAACAACATTTACCACCAACCCCCCCACCCTCCAGTAATTTTTTCTATTGTCTGCGTTACATTTGAACATCAGCAAAATAAAAAAAGAAAAGGAAAAATAAAACTGAATGGGAATATTGTTAATTTGTGATTATGATGTTGATTTTTATTCAATTCCGGAATAAGGATTTTAGAATAATTTAAAAAAAAAAAAGCTTCCGTAAAAAAAAGCTCCCGTAAAAAAAAAGCTCCGAAAGGAAGAACAATTGTTATGACCAAACATGAATTTATTTATTTATAATAAAATGGCATTCGTATTATAGATAATTAATGCTTTGACTTTAAGGTAAATTACTTCTTCTTCTTCTTCTTCTTCTCTCTTTGTACTTGATTTACATCAAGTGTTTTGTTTTATTGGCTTTTTTTCGGATATCTCCCATATAACCATTGTCTATCGTTTTTTAACGTTCACTTTAGACGAGACCTACTAATTTTTTTTTTTTTGAGGTGGATTCTGTAAGATAAATTATACAGAAAGTATACAACAAAACGTATAGAAATTTCTAAATGCAAATTACACACACATGACAATATTTTTTTTTTTTAATAAAACATAAAATATTTATTTTAATTGCCAAAGGACGTTTCCTTTTTTTTTTTTTTTGTACAAAATTCACATAAATTTTAATGAATAGAATTTTTTTTTTCTCTTTATTTCAAATTAATTTTCATTTCTTTTTTTCTTTCATTTTTTGTTCATTTAATTAAATATTAATTAGTAATAATTGGTATAAAATTATTATGTGAATAAGAAAATAGAAAATTGTACGAAGGAATTATTGCATTTAGTTATTAAAATATTGAATAGATAAAATAGTAACAAAATTCTATGTACTAATTAATTTTGTTGCAACCAAAAAAAAAAAATAATAAATCAATTACAATTCAATTAAATAACAATAACAACGTGAATTTACTCTACTCTACTTTATACAATGAAATACAATAATCTTCTTGTATATAAATACAATTTTGTATTTTATTGTTGTTTGCTGTTTTCTATTCCCTTTATTTATTTTTGTTGTTGTTGTTGTTGTTTTATAAATTTCTCAACAGGAAAATTTATAAGCCTAATAAAAATGATTCAATATAATTCAAGACATGAAATGGTGAAGATACTTAACAACAAAAATCACGTAGAAACAATTGACTTTTTTTTTTATATATTTTGATTTTGTTTTGTGTTTTTTGTGTGTGTGTGTTTTTTTTTTCCTCTTTCGTTTCTATTTATTACACTAGACAAGTGAAACAATAACTCTTAACGTATTGCAGGCCTTTAGATAATTTATTGTGTTAGTGAATATTATTAATAGGCGGATATTGTATAAGGGTTCAATTTCTGGTGTAACCCAAAATAAGATTGGTGCTGTTGAATGTATGTGATTTGATTTTACTTTAATTCATTACTACACAAGACACGACAATCCACTTTAAGATACAAAGTGAATAACACGACTCACATTATGATTCTCATTTGTTGGTTTAATAGAAAAAAAAATTATAGGATAGCGAATATAATTTGAATCCGGCCTGTACTGTAAAGTAGAAATTGATTTAACAGACAGAACAAAAAAAAAAAAACATAAAAAACAAAACAAAACAGAATTTAGAACAACGCACTAAAATCATTTTTTTCTTTTGTAAGTTTCAATATTATTATGCATTGTGATTTATTTAGAAAATTTTATTTTGTTGTTGTATTGATTTGATTCGTAATTAAGATCTACAAAAAAAAAAAAAAACACAACACAACGCACACACACACACTGTCAAAGACATTTATTGTTGTTGTTTCTATATAAATTATCTTCATTCCTTATTCTAAAATAATGTAAACATAAATATAAGTCGTTTCGCTGTCTTTTTTTTCTGTTGTTGTTGTTGTTGTTTTGTTTTCTTAATTTTATTTAAACAATATTATACACACACACACGCACACATATGTTTATAGGGCACACACAAACACACACATATGTAATAGAGATTATTTTATATAGAACATGAAAATGATAACGTAATACAACGATCTATATAAACTTTCACATATGTGAAAATAATTCGTGCGTGATCAGGAAATTAAATTCCAGACAATTCAATTATATAAAACCTTACTTAAATAATAGCGTTATTTGTGTAATATTGTTAATTTATTTGACAATTTAAAAACGTTAATAAGTTTGTGTGTGTATGTGTGTGTGTGTGTATATATGTTTTTTTCCTTCTTCTTCTTCTTCTTCTTCTTCTTCTTCTTTTAAAACATTAAAATGTTGCTTTAAATATTTGAGTTAAGTGCGTTTTATGGTGTACAACTGATGGGGGGATGGATTGATATATTTCTATATAAGGAAAATGTAAATATGTTTCAGCGTTAATTTTCTTAATTTGAATTTATCTTATAATTAATTTAATTTATTTTATTTTTACTTCATATAACTTTTGTTACTTTTCAATTATTATTGAAAATTTCTTACAAAAAAAAAAAAATGAAAATTATTTTTGTATTTAGGGCAAACAAAAAAAAAAAAGTAACATGATTAAAATATAATCTATATCTTAACCCATTCCAATCATTCCTAACATAATATTATCATCTAACCAATTTTCTTTATCCTGACTGTTTGAGTGTGTGTGTGTGTATGTGTGTGTATTTGTGTGTGTGTGTGTGTGTGTATATTGCTGTGTTAAATTACTTTTGATTCTTGTTCTTTGGTAATCATCGTATATATAATATTTTAAAGAAAAGTGAAAATTCAACGAACTGTAAAGACATTGCTCATCCTTCTTCTTCTTCCTCTTATTCTTCTTCTTATTCTTCTTCTTATTTTTCATCTCGATTATATTCATCTTATAAAACATACGCTTCTTTTTCCTTCTTCATCGTCTTAATACGCGATATAACTTTAGATTTATATTTTTAAATGAAGAATCTTCTTCTTCTTCATTTACTTCTTCTTCTTCTTCTTCTTCTTCTTGTTTTACTCTTTACAAATAAATGATTTTTTTTTTTACTTTAACGTGTGAAGTTGATAGACGTTTTTTTTTTTGTTTTTGTGTTGTGTTTAACGCGCGGGTTTATAAAGAACGAAAGTTCAATCTATAATCTCAAATCAATTGGAAAATGGACTTTTTTTTCTTTTCTTTTCTTCTTCTTTTCTTCTTTTGCGTGTTTTCACTTATTTGTTGTTTTATTTTTATTTTTGTTGTGTCTGGAAAAGGTTCTTTGTTTTATTTTATTTTTTCTCTTTCTTTCTTTTTTTACTTCTTCTAAAACTTGTTGTAAAAGTTGATCTGATTAATTATTGATTTATTTTTTTTTCTGTTGGTAGGGTGGGTTAGGTGGGTATTAGGTAGGGTGGATTAGGTGGTAATAGTGAAAAGTTTTTTTTATATTTTTACAAGTAAAAAAAGGGCAAAAGAGAAAAGAAGAATTTAAATCTGTGTTATTTTAACTTTAAAAGGGTTTAAATTTATTGACGGTAATTCCATACCAAATAAAAGTAAAAGTTTTATTTGTTTTTTTTCTTCTTTTTGTTGTTGTTGTATTTTCAACAGATATTTTTTTTGTTTCCTTCAACTAAATGCAAAACTGGGCTACATTCTTAAAGAATCTCAAAGTATCGGATGAATAAAAATGTGCGTTTGCGTCATTGTATGTATGTACATGTATATGTTTGTGTGTATGTGTGTGTATGTATAGTAACAAAAGAATGACAATTTAATTAGAATCTCAAGTAAAAGTGGATTTCTTATTTTTATCAAAAAAAAAAAAAAAAAACAAAAAACAGAAACTTTTTCTTCGAATAAAAAAAAGAATAACGAAAATTTTTAAAGAAAAGTTGAAAATTTTCCAATTAATTTTGCAATTTATTCTTCATATTTCTCTCACTCTTACTCTCTCTCTCCAGTCTTCCTCCACTCATCCACCAATGTTTTTTCTTGTTTCTTCTAAAAATAGGGAATCTTAAGAGAAAATTAAATGATTTGTTGTTCTTGTTCTTGTTCCTGTTGTTATTATTCTTCGTGTTCTTGTTGTTGTGTTTTTACTTTAATTTTCACATCAAGGCCACAATATTGAGGTCAAAGAGGAAAGAGAGAAAAAGATAGAAAAACTTCAACGTCAATCAAACCAAATAATAATAATTCACTGAAACAACTGAAATACAAAACTGACGGGATAAAAACTATAGAAATATTATTATTATTATTATTATGATTATTGGTGGTTCTCCTATGAGACTAAACAAAAAAAAAACAGAGTAGGTTCACCTAACACAGACTAAAAGAAAATAACATAAAATTCCCGTGTGCATATTTTTTTATTTTTTTTTTTGATGAAAATTTATTAATTAAATTAATAAAAAAAAAATATTTGTTGCGTTTGTGGAATGGAAAAAATAAAAACAAAACAAAATAACTAAACTAAACTAAATAAGAAGATAATTAAGAAGAAGAAGAAAAAGAAAAAAAGAATAAAACAACAACAACAAGAAAATGTAGAAAAATCCATAAAGCAATTAAGAAAATTATGAACAAAATAATAATAATAATTGTAAAAGTTTTCTATCTTTTTTTTTTCTATTCAGTATATTATTTCCTACAACCACCCCCCCACCCCCCTCTTTTTTCCTACCTACTCAAACTACACCCCCACCATCCCACCACAATCTCTCACCAAATATTTTTGTATAAAAATAACTCTCTCTGTCTATAATACGGACACACAAACATTTTGTTTTATTAAACACAACAACAACAACAAACTAGAAGAAAATGAGAAAAATTTATGGAAATTTTTCTCTTGTTTTTTTTTTCTTCTTATTTTGGTTTTGTTTTTTTTTTTGTTTGTATTGGATTTTTATTTCGAAAAAGTTTAATTAAATTTACTTTTTTTTTTAATTTGCCAAAAAAAATTTTAATAAAAGAAATTCAAATTAACAAAATTTTCCAAAATAAAAAACACAGAAAAAAATTCAATTTTTTTTTGGCAAAATCCGGGGAAAAAAATTGATAAATTTGAACAAAAAAAAAATTTTTGTTTGTCGACAATGTCTGGTCAATGGTTTGTCTGAAAGATTTCTCCTTAATAATCCATTAAATACAAAAAATTAGGAATTTTACCAATTGAATAGACCCAAAGTATCAGGAGTTCCCTGTGACAACTTACAAATACCATAAAATTATCCAATCCTTAAAGAGAACTACAAAGAAAAAGGATTTGAATTAATCCTTTCATTGTTCTTCGTACTACTTCACCCAAAAACTCTTTGCTAGTAAAAAAAAAAATTCAAGTTCAATTTTGATTAATCAATTCACTGTGAAGTTTAATTAATTAATTTGAATTTTGAGAGACAAATGAAAACGAATTTAATTCTCAGATAATTTTGTTTAAATGTAAAACAAACAGATTTTAATTTCCCAAATGTTTATTAAAATATCGAAGTACTTTTCAAAAATCTAAGTCCTCATCTTCAGGAAACAATTTAATGAACAATAATTAAATTAAATTATCTGGGAATAACAAAAAGTTCAATTTTGATGATAAAAAAAAAAAAACAAAAAGAAAATGAATTAATTTCCCACGAGTAGTGAAATTGCATACCAAAATTTGTCAAAGAAAGTCTAAGAAGTAAAGAAACCATTTGAAATATTTAATAAAAAAATATCGATGTGTATGTAGCATTGTGTTATGGGTTAAGAGGTTAGGAGGGGTTAAAAATGAAAAAAATGGGTAAATATGAAAAGATGAAGAAGAACAAAAATATCATACGCAAAAAGTGTTTCGTGTTGTTCTAAGAAGATGAACAAAAAAAAAAAATGTCGATTCTATTAAAAAAATAATAAATTGTATAGACAAGACAAAGTTAGATTATTTTCTCTTTCTTCCTGCATTTCCACCCCAGTTGTTTTTTTTTTTTTGTTCTGAGAAAAGAAAAAAGTAAAGAACAAAACAAAAATATCGAAATAGAAAAGTAGAAAATTATGATCGATGGAGGATGGGAAGAGAATCAAAAATTCTTATAATTCTTATAAGAGAATAAAAAAAGAAACGTGAAGAAGACTCAAAGATTATAGTCATGTTGGAATTTATTTTCTATTGCTTCCATTTACGTTTATCAAAGAAGAAAATCTTAATAATAATTTTGATAAATAACAACAAGAAAAAAAAAGAAAATTAAGTAAGCGAAAACATTTGAAAATCAATTAAATAATTTATTATATTTATATCTTAAAATTCCCTTATGAATTTTTCTTCCATTTTCTTTAATAAATTATTAACCAAAATAATTAATTTCCATTTTTATTTTTAGTAGGTTCTAGACTCTAGATTCTAGACTCTAGAGGAGAAATATATTTTACCAATGTAAATACTTTTGTTTTTCTTTCTTTCGTTTTTTTCTTGTATGAATCACTTTTCTTTTTTATTTTTATCTTGAAGATAGAAGTTTACAACACAAGGGAAGAATTGTCATCAGAATAGAAATAAATGAAAATATTTCTTAAAATTGTCATCAGTCACATATTATTGTCAACTGTCTTCTTTTGTATTTATTTATTACGGTTACAGTGTCTTAACTAGAATATTCATTAGATAATTGTGATTTTATGTTGAAATTCTGATTAAATATTTTCAAATGTAAAAGTTCGGTACTCGAATTTAATTAAATCTTTAAAGGGAGAAAAAGAAAATGTGATTATGACTTTTGTTATAATTAAAATCAGAAATATTTAAAGTATATCTGAATGATTATAATTATATTGCACTTATGTAAATAATTGTATACCTCTGAGTACACTTGAGAAATTTTCAACAAACAGAAATTAAAATTATAAACTTAAATTAATTAAAAAAAATTCTAATCAACTGATGACGCTGCGTTTCAGGAGGTAATACTTGGAAATGATTATCTCAACAATTCATGATTCATGATTCAAGATTTGTTATAATTCTAATTTTAAACAATTTGATTTTTAAGTAAAAAAAATATTCCTTTTTATTGAAGCAACAAAAAAAATTTTTTTTAGAGAAAAAAAAAACATAAAAAACATTCAAACTTTTTTATAAGTTTGAAATAATTTTCTACGGAATTTCTTTATGTCACAACAAAACTCTAAAATTTTACATGTTTTGTTGTATAGAAATAATAAAACATTAACCTTTTCTTTTATCTTTATTGTTTCTCTCTCTCTCTCTCTCTATCTCTCTCTCTCTCTCTCTCTCTGTCGCTCTCTATATTATTATAAGATATTGTAAAGTTTTCTTCTTTTTTAACTTTTTATCATTTTTTTTTTATGTTCTTTAAAAATATATCTTTATATATTTGTCGTTTATCTAATTCGATAAAATCTTTATAAAAAAAAATATAAAAGTTCACTGGGAATTTTGTTGTTTTGTTGCGTTGATAAAACTTAAAAAAAAAATTAAATAAGAAATAAGAAATAAAAGGATAGAAATTGGAATTTATAGAACGATTTTTTTTTCACCATCTTTCAATACAAAAAGTTCAGTAACAAAAACTTACATTGATTAATTGAAATCTTTTAATTAAACCAAATTAATATTTTAAAACAAAATGAATTAAAATTAGTTAATAATTATTGGAAAATGATTTTCATGGAAAATTAATTTCATTAGCTGTTCTTAATTTTTTTTGTATAAATTTTCGTTTTCTTAGGATTTTCCCATTTTGATCTTGACTTATGTTTCTTAGAAGAAGCTTCCCCTTTCTTTTCTGTTGGTCATGTAAAAATTGAAAAGAAAACAAAATCTAATTATTTTTTTTATGTTTATTAATAATTTTCTTTATTTTTTCTTTTCATTTCATTTTTATTTTCTTCACAAAAATTGTAATTTCTTCATTAAATAAAATCAGAGAAAAAAAAAACGAAAAAATTCAATTTAAATGACGGAAATATCGTTTCTATAAATATCAATGATTGCCAAATTCAAATAAGAAATTTCACAATTCCAAGTAAATATTATTTTGTGTTGAATTTCTTATTCGTGATCAAAATAACTGACTAAAATCACAATAACAAAAATGTTCATCGTATAGACTAAAGAATTCGTCAATTCAATTTCAAATTGAATCAAAAGACGACATAACCAAACAAAAGGAAAAAAGAAAGAAAGAAAGAAAGAAATAAATAAAAAGAGTCCAACTCATCAACATTAACTAAAGGAAGAAAACAAAAAAAAAAACAAAAACAAAAACAAAACAAACAAACAAACACACAGAACAATAATAAGGAAAATAATAATGCAGTAAGTAAGGATAACGGATAAGGATATTAAAGGAAAGCTCACATTTAGAAAAAACTAGGCAGAGGGGTGGTGAAGAAGGACAGGGGGAAAAAATAATAAAATAATGGTTAAGGTAAAATAGAAAATAAAAAGAAAAACTTTCACCTAATTAAAACCGAAAATCAATTTATTTAATTACTTTTCTATAATCAACTATTTATTTTTTTTCTTCTTTTTATTCTCTGTTGAATTTTTCTATAAAGGAATTTTTCCCAAGTATATATTTTTCCTCTAACATTTTTCAAATAAATTGTGTGTAAGTATGTGTGTGTGTAAGCGTGTGTGTCTGCGTATGTGTGTGTGTGTATGTGTGTGTATATGTCTACAAAAATAAGAGAGAAATAAGAAAAGAGGCAAGAGAAAGGAAAAGAGGGAAGGAATATCTAAAAGCACGAAAGTACATTTTTTTTTCCCCGTTGAATATCGTATATAATTTGTTAAGTAATTAAATGGTATAAATTTTCTTCTGATTTATGATCTTTAGGGAAACAAAAAACAAAAAAAACAAAAAAAATTATATTAAAAGGAAGAGAGAAAAAGTGTATAACAGAAACAGAGAAGAATCATAACCAACAAAAATTAACCTTTTTTTTATTTTGTTTTTGTTGTTGTTGTTTTTCTATTTCTATATTTTCTCTTTATCCTAAATATACGTTTTTACTGTTTATTATTCTCTATATGTTTGTCTCTTTCCTACCCTTATTCGCTTCTTACTTACTCCATATAACAGGATATTTTTATACAAACAAATGAACGAACAGAAAAAGAAAAAAAAAAAAACAACATCAAATAATTATGTTTTTCCATAGATTTTTTTTTTTTGTTGTTTTAGTTTTGTTCGTTTCTTCCCCCTTTTGTTTCACTTTTTTTTTTGTTCTTATTGTTGTTGTTGTTGCGTTGTGTTCATCAATGTTTTTCTCTGACATTCAGAAATCAATTATCCTTATGTTTTTACTTAATGAAATTTGTAGGTGTATTTATATGATTGCCTGTTTCTTTCTTTGTTGCTATGTGTGTGTGTGTGTGTGTGTGTGTGTATGTCTGTCTTAATATATAATTTTTCCTGTTAGCGAATTTATGTGATCATAAATTCATCTTATAAGAAGGTTATCAGAAATTCCTACATTAACGTTTATTTTTGTTTCTTTTTTTTTTATTAATTTTGTTTCTTTTTTAAAATTAAAATTAAAATTTAATCAGAAAAAAAAGGAAAAATGAAATAAATAAAAATCTGATTAATAAAATGTAATTATCACACTTCATGCACTGACCCAATTTCATTTGCCTTTATCCTTTTTTTTCTTTTTAAATCAAAATGAAATTCATAAAAACATCAGCTAAATGTTCACAATAAAAAATCAAATTGACTTGACAAAAAAAAAAAAGAAGAACAACTGAAAACAAAAGAGAGAGAAAATTGTAACAATATACAGAAAAATGTGAACAATTTTTTTGTTTTTATTCAAATTTTGTTTAATTTATCATAAAAATTGCATTTTTAGATTCATAACAACTAAAAATTGCTTGTTTATATGAATAAATGCAATTTTAGATATGAATTTCTAAAATATTGTTTATCCTCATATGCACACATGCACACACACACATAAACACATTTACACTATATCTTTTTCATACACTTACACACACACACACACACACCAACATACACCAACAATTGTGCTTTCTGTATAAATTTTCCAATAACGTATTAAATCTGTAGATGTAAAACGGAAGTTACGCTAGAGCTTTTTCTCTTTACATGCAGAGATCTGGGGAGTCTATGAGAATTATGTATAGGGGGGTGTGGAGGGGTTTAAAAAAAACTGGGTTTTATCATATATTGACGTTGTGGCATTCTGACATTTTCAAACTAGAAAAAAAAAAACATACACACACACATACACACACACGCGCACAAATATTAAAAGAGAATATTAATAAAATGAGTGTGAGAAGATATTTTAGGGTGAACGAAAAGGAAAAATAAGAAGAAGAAGAAGAAGAAGAAGAAAAAAAGACGACGATCATTTTTCTCTTAAATTATAGAAATTTATTATGTAAGTTAAGTAAATAATTTAGTCTATAATATTTTATATTATAAAACAAGAATATTGTTAACACAACATTATTATCTCTCTCTCACTCTCTCTCTCTCTCTCTCACTCTCTCTCCATACAGAAATAGTTTTATATTCTATTCTTTTCCAGTAAATATTTGATTTGATAGGATTTAAGATTTAATTGAATTGAAATTAGAGTTTTTTGGAAAGGTTTTTTATTTTGTTTCTTCACTAAGTACATAGTTTATTATTAAAGGGGTTAAATGGTTGGATAAAACATCCTTTTACCCCCCTTTATCTTTTTAAATGTTGATCATAAAGCTCTTCTTTTTTTTTCTCCTAATGTCTAAATATGTGTAAGTATGCGTATGTATATCCTGTATGAAATTTTATGCCACATTAAATTTAAGAAGAACAAAAAAAAAAAAAAAACAACAACCTGGAAAAAAATCATTTTACTTTAATATTAAGTTCTACACACACACACACACACACAAGTAAAAATTCTCAGCTAACAATTGAGATTATTTAACGTTAACATTTAAGAATGAAAAAAAAAAGGAAAGATTTAATTATCGTGTGTGTTTATACCGTATTCCCAGGACCTTATACTTACTTTTTACTTTACAAAAAAAAAGTTGTGAAAATATTAAAAAAATTAAAAAAAAAAAAATATAAAAATATTTGAGAATAATGTGAAATAAAAATGATGCCCAACCACAAGACTAAATGGGCATCCATTAAAACAAAAAACAAAAAAAAAAAAAAAAATACGCACCAAGTGAATGCGATTCTACGATGGGCTTATTCCCGATTTAATTAAATTTCTCTACAAAATACAGAAGCAAAAAAAAATAAATATATAAATAAACGATTTAAACGAATTAAAATAAATTGAATAATAAATTTTAACGATGCGATGAAGGAAAAAAAAAAAAAAAAACAACGAAAGAAAAAAAATAAATTTTTTTTTCTTCATCAAAAAAAAAAAAAAAGTAAAGGAAAGAAAAGAAAATATTTTTAGAACGCGTTAATGTCTAACAGTTTAGGCTCTTTTAAAATGGTTTATCGATGTGTCTTTAAGACACACACAGATGTGAAAATATCACATACACACACACACACACACAATACAGAAAATTAAAAAATGACAAGATCATAATTGCATCTAATTCCCACCTCCACTCCTTGAATGTTTGACGGCATTTTTTCTTGACCTCTAACATTGGAAAGTTCACTTTTCTATTTTTTTTTTTTTTCTTTTGGTTGGGAAAAGACAAAAAATGCGTTTTCCATTAAACACGACCGACCGGCCAAAAAAAAAAAGCACAATATTTTTTTGTTATCTTCATGCGACCGGTGCCTTGGAAATTGCCTTGAAAATTTATTTCTTTTTCTTCTATAATTTTTTATCTAATCGATTCTTATTTGGTCAGTATTTTTTTTGTTTTTTCCAAAAATTAAACCCTCTTCACAGAAAAAACTCTTTTTTCTTTTTGTCTCCAAAAACTCTTTTTCCTTTTGTCTCCAAAAAAGAAAAAATGAAAAAAAAAGAAGATAAAATCAAAATTCTGGTGAGAAGACAAAATAATATGTAAAAGAGTGAAAGAGTCAAAGATATAAAATAATAATATTGTGTACAACAACAGTTTGTATTTATTCCTTAATCCTTTTTCTGTACGTTTCATTTAAAAATATTTTTTTCTTTTTTTCTTTTTCTTCCAATAAATGTTACATGCATGAATTCTGATATTCAACCAATTCACCACCTCCTCCTACCCTTCCAACCAATAATCCAAATAAACTTTATTCCATTCTTCTATGGATATAACAACAATCACCGCAGATATAGGGGGGATTTCCCCTAAGGAAAAATATTGTTTCTATTTTCTTTTATTTTGTATTTTGTATTTACTAAAATGCGTCTGTGTGGACGTATTTTTTTTTTTTTGTATAGGAAAAAAGAAAAGTATTTATAAAAAACAAAAATAAAATTGAAATGAAATGAACCGATTTTAAAGTTTAAAAGATTTTCTTTTCTACCTCTTTATTTTCGGTTGCGAAAAAATCGAAAGTAAAATTAAGTGTGAGAAGAAGTTTAATTTAATTTAATTTTTTTTCCTTTCTTTTGGTTCAGAAAAAGAATCCTTTTTATTTTTCTGGTTGGTCCTATTTCCTCTATTTTATATGTATAAGTTGTTCCTTTATATCATATATAAATTTAGAGTGACAGAAGGTGAAAATGAAATTTAAAACGGATATAGGTACCATATATGTTGGATATTTATATGTTTTATGGTCTCCACGGAATTGTGTCTTTGATTTAAAAAAGAAACCATTTTTTTTTGTTCATTCTTCTTCTACTTATTTTTTTTTTGTTCCTTCTATCTGTTTGAAAGTTATCTATATAGATAGGCTGAAGTAACTTTAATATTCCTTAAATATAGATACAAAAAATTTAGGATTTACAAAATATATATTTTATTAGAGAAAGAGAAAGAGAGAGAGAGAGAGAGAGAGAGAGATTTGATTTTGAGTTAGGGTCAAGTCAATCCTATATAATTCAGAAACTGTCGAATTAACAAATTATATCCTTTAAAGATTATTTTGAATCGTTCTTCATTTTGTTTTTCTTTTATTTGTTGTTATTTTGTTTTGTTGATAACTAAAAGTTATCAATTTCTTTTCTTTATGTATTTTTCAAACCTTAATTAAACATGTGTCTTGTGGTATTTTATTCTGTCTCCTGATAATTAAAAACCTTTTTAGTTAGTTAAGAATGATCACTCACTTTTTCCCTCGATAATTAAGTAATCATTAAGTCATGCCCCTTTGATTGTCCATTACCCATTTAACAAATACCATTATCCATTGCCCAATTAAATTGGCCAATGAACTTTCATAACAGAGTAAGGTTCACTGATTAAGTTAATTTTTAAATGGATTTCTGATTTTTTAACCATAGATTTTTTTGCTTTTTACCAATAAATTAAAATTAAATTATTTATAAAGCCAGCTGTTGTTTAATTGATAAATAAAATTAATTTGTTATTCAGAATTATAAATGTTATTGTACATAATATGTAGAGTTATTTAATTTTATAATTTTCACTGATGAATTTAAAGGATGATTCACATCCACTGTGAAATTGTTTTAAATAATCTAATTTTATATTCTAAAAATTTATGTTATCTGCTTGTTTTGTTTTACAATAATAAAGTATTAATGTTAATTCTATAAATGTACCAGCATTAGATAAATTCTTGGTAATGTGGTCTAAATTACACGCATAATATCCGATTTAATTCACTCAACTAAATACTCCCTTTTTCTAATTCAATGTTCTTCTATAGACATTAAATGAATTAATTTGACAAAGATACGTACACCAAAAGCAAATACAGAGGTAAAATTATATAATGGTCAATTTTGTAGTAATAATAATGCACCAAAAACACATCAAACAAACCATAAGGTACCACTATTAGTACCATAGATAAACATCTACACATCCATATAAACGCACACACACACATTAAAATTGTCATTTTCCATTATCCCACCTTTTGATTTTAATTTCAAATATAAATATACTATCTACATACACACACACACATTTATGAAAATAATTCTATATTTGTATTAAAGAGAATTGTATTTGGATTTATGGAAAATGATGCTAAGTTAGAATCCCAGCTTACCGACTAATGCAAATCTCTTTCCATTTTATTTTATATTATTATTTTATAAAAGAAACATAGTGAAACATGACAAACCAAACACACCTCTCATTCTCTTACCAACACAAAAGTAAACATCCTTTTCTATATCTACCCATCTACCTTTCACTTCCAAAAGCGAACAAAAACAAAAAAAAAAAAAAAACAAACAAACAAACTGGAATAAAAAAAAAAAAGTTAAACAGAAGCGTCAGCAGTGTGAGCGAGCTAAGGAGGAAGTCAGTAGAAAGGGAACAAAAAATAAAAGAAACAAAAACAAAAACAAAATAAAAAAGTAAAAGAGGAAAAGGAAAAAATAAAAACCTGGATAAATATAAAACTGTCAGCCTATGTTTTGTAGCTTCTGTTTTAAGGATAGATATCCAGTTTTAAGTTTGGAAAGGGATATTTGGGAGATCGGGAGAAATGGGTGCGGAATGTATATATTACGGAAGTTGTCGTTGGCCCCTAGAGAATTTCTGTTGAAAATGAATGGTCACACTTTTGAATTTCGTGTTAAATCTAAAAACAAAATTGTTAAAACAAAAAACCAGAAAAAATACCCGCAAGAAAATGTATACAAAAAATAAACACTAAAAATAAAGGCTAAAAAGACTTTGGACCAAAATGAACGAAATTTGTTTGGTGGTTTTTTTTTTGTGTTGAGGTTAAATTTGTTTTTTATGTAAAAAGAAATTACTTTTTAAGTGGACACGATGTGTTGTGTTGTATTTTTTTTTTTTTTTGATAATTGAAAAAGGTAGATTTTTCATGTTTTGTTTTTTATATTTTGTTTTTGTAATTTTTGAACGAAAACTCGTTTAATTGTTGTCGTTCGTAATTAGTTAAAAATAAGAATTTGAAACGTTTCTGATTTGATTTGCTCTCTCACTTTCATGACATTATTTGAATGAATAAACTAATTATAAATCATCATCTTATTATTCATTTTTCAACCCTGCTAAAAATGAGTAAAAAAAGAGACAAAAAATTCTGTTAGAAGATTGGTAAATATTTCCTAAAACTGGCCAATACTGTTTATTATTGAACACGTTTCACATGCAACTAAAGCCTCCTCTATCGATTCTCTTAAAGACCAATTTACTTTTATTATTTTTCCTCTTCAACATCTAACTTAATCATTAAAATTTATTGAATAACCCGATCGATCAGAAATAAAATAAAAAATGACATAAAAATGAAAATTTTCTTACAAATCATAATTTTTTTTTTTTTCAACCCAACAATAAAAAAAATGAAAAAGATAAAAATATTGTCCTTCAGTTTCATGAATAATAAGATGGCAATTCTATGTGAAAATAATATACAAAAACTATAACACAATCACAAATAGCTATCAATTCAATATGGACAACCCAACCACTGGCAATAATTTAAGGAGAAAACAATCTTAGTAACCCCTATTCTAACACTAAAAATCAAAGAAAAGGATAAGTAGAGTATGAGAAAAAGGATCCCTAAATCAGAGAGACGCAATTCATGAAAATCACATAAAACCATTTAAAATCAGATCCATAGAGAAATGGATTTCTTCGTCTTGTATTATATACAGAAAAATTACCAGCAATCTTTTTTCCCACCCATTGAAGATTTTTTCTTTTTTTTTTTTCTTTTTCCTCTTCTTCAATTCAGTTTTCTTTTCTTTTTGTTTTTCGTTTCAAATTGGAATGAGAATAATTCATAAATAACAAATGTTCGACAATTCATCCCTTTACATTGAGCCACTCTCTTTCTCTGTTTGTTTATATATATTTTTTTACTTTCTCCCTCTTTCTTTATCTCTGTTATAATAAAATATATATTGAGAGGAACATTATGATTTTTCAACATTTACACCCCATCTATTTGATAGAAAATATAAGAAGAAATCTATCGCCCAAAAAAAAAAAAAAACGACTATATGTATATGCATTCAATTCGGATATCGCACCTTATAAATTATATATAATATTGAAGGGGAAAAGAAGAAGAAAAAGAAGAAGAAGAAGAAAAAGAGAAAAATGTTCGAAAAAGATTTTTCGCACCAATCCGCCACCACCCCACCTTTTTCTTCTTCTTCCCAACCACCTCTATATAATGGGGTATCCCCTATTCTAACATAAATCTATCTATATACAATATTGAGTGAAAAATATATCTATATATATTTAAGGTTATTCTTTTACTCATATATATTGGAAGAAATACACACAATAATACCTAACAGACAGACAAAACAGACACAAGGAGAAGAAGAAGAAGAAGAAGAAGAAGAAGAAGAAGAAGAAGATGAGAAGAAAAAAAAAAAGGATAAGCCAAAATCAGTGAAGGATATATTTTTTATATATTTAAGAAGGAATATAAAAAGAAAAAAAAAAAGAAAGAAAGATGAATTTTTTTTTTTTTTGTTTGGATTTATCTAAAATGACTGATGATATGACTTAAAATTGGGATATCGTAAAATTTTATTGATGTGATCCTGATCTGTATTTATGAGGTTTTAATTTATTTTTATTGAACTGAATTTTTCATTGTATGACGTATAAATCAATTTTATTTATTTAGATTATTTTAAAATTATTTGTTGTCGAAACAAAAAAAAAAAAAGTGGCTGCTTTTATCTCATGAATATTATTTTGTTTGGGATTTATATCAAAATTTTTCCAATTTATTTTTTAATAAATTGATTTAATTTTTTTTTTTTTTAGAAGATAAACTTCTTGAGAAGAAAAAATCAATACGTTTGATTTTAATTTTATGACCTTTGCTACAAATACAATTAGAAAAATAAATCAAAATCTGTTTATATTTTTCAACATATTATTCCAATACAATTCTAATGTCCAATCAGTCATCAACATTCTGACGTTAATAATGTTTTAATAAAATTTTGATAAAGAACGACCGACAACAACTATAAAAAAAAAAAACACCAACAACAACAACAACAACAACAAAAAATGTAATAGAAAGGACGATAATCTGATATGGTTCCGCGTCACTCCGATTAATAATTTCTTCTTTATTATACATAATTAAAAAAAAAATTCACATTTACATAAAAAAACATAACAATCTAAAATATTTACCGTACGCACGCAAACTCTTCCAAAAAAGCAAAAAAAAAAAAAAACACAACAGCAAACATAAATTTCTATCATGAGAGAAAAAAATGAAAATTAAATCATAAAAATATTGGAAAACAATTTCATTATAGTTCACAATTGTTTATTTATTATTCGTGAAAAAAAGAAATAAAGAAAAGAAAAGAAAATAATTCTTTTAGATAATGTTGCAAATTCAGTAAATTCAGTGTCACTATAAAATTCTTCAAAATCTAATTTAGAAATCGTACAAATAGAATAAAATGTGTTAAGTTTCACACTTAAAAATTGTTTAAGAAATTTTAATTGATTTTGTAGTAACGCATTATCTACGAACAAATTCTTCTATGATGAAAATTTTATATTTTTTTTTGTTTTTACTAAAAACCGATTCATTTATTTTGAAGAACAGCTTTTTTTTTTTTTCTTCTTTGCAAAAAAAAAATAAATATAAATAAATAAAGAAAAAGAAAAATACCAAATACATATATTTACATTGTGGGTTAAGGTTATTTAAGAAGTTCTTAGAAGTATGTAGAGCGAGAAAGAAGAAGAAGAAAAAGGGAACGAAATGGGGGGAAAAAAAATAAGAAGAAATTTAAATATTCAAAATGGCACGTTTACAATATACATACTTTATATGCGTCTTACCCAATCCAACCCGCATAATAATTTAACCCTCTATTTCACGTATATTATAAAATGAACGTGGCATATTTTTTTTTTTCTTTTTTTGGTATATTTATCATCATCATAATGTATACCTACGTACTAACCAATTCGATGCGTGTCTTGTAATCTTCCATCAATAAAATCATTTTTCTATACATCAAAAAAAAAAAACATCTTCTTCATTCACCATCCTATACTTATTCTATCTGTTCTGTTTCCTTCACCTTCACTCCTCTTTCAACATCCAACATTTTTTCTTCTTCTCTTTTTTTTTTTGCCTTACGTTTTTTAATAATTCAAATCAATTTTTTTTTTCCCTTTCATAATAATAAATGAACGCTATAATATTCTATAAATGGAAATAAAAAAATATGGGGAGATTTCGTTCTACTTTCTTCTTTCTTCTTTCTTTTTCTTTTTTTGTAAACGAATAAAAATGAGAATATTGATTTTTAAATTGTTAATTAATAGATTTATAGGTCGATCATTTTGAATCAATTTTAATATTATGAAAAAAAAGAAGAAAGTGGAACACATCTTAGCTATTTCCAATTTATATAGAAAATGATCGATTTATAAAGTGTCTTTTGGCACATTTTGAATTTTGATAGGATGATTGATGTAACGGCTACAAGTTTTATATAATTTTTAATAAACTTTTTAAAAAAAAAAAATTCATTTCTCTTGACAATAAATCAATCGATAATAAATCAACAAAAATTCTAAACACGGTCAAAACTAAAACTAAAACTAAAACTAAAACTATTGAATGTAACTAAAACTAAGAAAATTTAAGTAATATTTTTTCTTGTCCAGATTAATACAAAATGAGAATTTCTTACAATAACAACAATTCACTAGTAAAATAATTATTAGTTTTATGTAATTGAAGAGAAGAAAATTTTGCAATAAAATCTAATCCATAAAATGAGAAGGGTTGGGTGTAAACTGTAGTGGTGACTATGAATGTAAATAAATAGAAAAGGGGAATTATATTTTGCCATTATTGACTACGATTAAAAGTATTCCAGATGTGAAAATTCCCTTAAAATATTATTACTTATGCTTCAATGTACTAGAAATCTAATACTTTATGTACTTCTTTCATATTATTGTTGCTTATTGTTTGTAGAGGAGTTGGGGCTAAATGCGGTAAATTTTTCTTTCATTTTTTTTTTTCGTTATTCTTTCTGTTGAGTATTACAACCCTCTATACACCCCTTTCCACCACCTTCATAAACTAACAAACATTCAAAGAAAAACATTAAAAAAAAAAACGGAAGAAAAGAGAAGGGTTTCTTTTTTCACCGTATGTTTCTTGAGAAATTGAGCCGGCTAAAGATTTATATAAAGGATTCAGAATAAAGTTGATTTGTTGATGCTTCAATAGAGATTAAAGAAAATGATTTTTGTTTCATGTTTTCTTTTGTGTGTGTGTGTTTACCATGTTTTTTGTTTTGTCTGCAGGAAAACGAAAACATTTCCTTAAGTTCAATCATATTATTTGAATTGAATCAAAATTGACAGCTTGAAATTGATTGGATTTCATAATAAAGCGAATAATAAAATTATTTTAAATAGGTAAAAATATAAGATTTCCGAACTTTTGATGCAGATAATACGAAACCTAAAAATGAAAAATTTACATTGTAATCAGCACAATAGTATAAAATGTGAATCCTTTTTTATATGCAGAAACATTATAATATTTAAAGTATTCACAAGTTGACTGTTATGGTAAATATAACAACAAAATTTCTAAAATAACACAAAGGATATCAGCTTATAATATTCTTATTAAATTTTTCATAAGCCATAAAAATATTTTTTAACGAATAAATTCTATTTCCTTTATAATAAAAAATATTATCTCTGCAACATACAAATAAATTTTCTACGTATTAAATATGGGAAAAAAGAAAAAAAGATTATATTGATACAACAAGAAGACTGCATCTTTTTATTTTATACATATAAAAAATGGAATATTTTTCTAAGATAACAAAAAATATTCTATGAATAAAAATATTTATAGAAAAATAATTTATTATAGAGGAAAAAAAAAAAAGGATTTTCCTTTACATTAAACATTTTCCATAAATAAACAAGAAAAATATAAAATAATTTTTCATGTTTATGACGTGCAAGGATGAACGACAACCATTTAACAAAAGTAAAAAAAAAGAAAAATGTTTATTCACTACTTTTCATTGTTCTCTATAAAACCAATACTGAAATATTCTAAACAAAAAAATTTATATTGAATTGTTTATTACAGAATTGTTAACCAGCAAACAACTGAAAAGCATACAGAGAAAAAATAATGACAAATTCAGTGTACTAAAATGTGCCAATGAATTAATATGTAAATTGAATGAACAACAATGGCAAAGAAAAAATCTAACGTACCTCTATAAAATATTGGTAGAGACAATTTTTTTGTTTTGTGTAATAATAAAATATTAGTTTTATCTTCATTTATTTATTTTATTTTTTATTAAAAATTGTTCACGTTTCAAATTTAGAGTCGACTCTAATAATTTTCATTTATTCTATTTTATTCTATTGTAAAAATGATTTCCGATAGACACGACCAGACTTTGCACTTATATTTTCCATCAATATATTTTTTTTTAAATTTACTGATTATGATTAAAAATTAAATAATGACAGATGAGAAAATTTTAAAACTTAACAATTAATTTCACGTGACAATATTTCACTATTTATTCGATGCTGTTGCATACATAATTAATTTCTTATGAACAGAAAATAAAAAATGTTACAATCAAACGTACAGAGAATTCATTATTAGTCTTATTGGATTTTCCATTTTCTTTTTTTGACAATTACGAATTTAATTTGTATTTATAAGAAGAGGACGAATAAATCAAAAAATGGCGCCATCATTTTAAAACAAAACACGATTGATCGATTAATCAAATAAAAAGATACACACAAGACTTTCTTTTTTTTTTTTTGTATTTTATTTTAATAAAAAAAAACAACAAAGATTGATTATAATTGTCTTGTGTTTTTTTTTTCTTGTTACAAATTATATTATTGCCTTTACGTAACGTACTTACTTTTTTCTATCATTCAATTTGAAATTGTATATTGAATAAGATAAAATAAAACCACAAGAAGTGTATCAAGAAGAAGAAGTAAAAGTGAACGATGAAATGAACGAAGAAGAAGAAGAAGAAGAAGTATAGATGAAAAAAATATATTTAATCGAAATTCCATATCACGTCTTTCAAATTTCCTGCCTTCAAATATAAGTATTATTGTATTCATATTTCAGTAATGTACTTTATACTCACATATTTTTATCGGTTGGTCGTGTCTTGACTGACCCAAAAGATTCTTTTTCTTTTGCTGCTTTTTCGATGAGAAAAAAATGTATTGGAAAAATAGAAAGAAAATCAAGAAGAGGAATGTGTAAAAATATAAATAAGGAAAAATATATAAATAAACGACTATTCAACCTACTAAATCACATAAGTCATAAGTGATATTTTTACGGAAGAGAAAGAGATAGATAGTGTGAGAGACAGAGAGGTAGAGAGAGTGAAAAAGAAAAACAAGTAGTTTGAGAAGAAAAAAAAAAGAAGGGAGGGAAATAAAGAACGCGATCCAATAATTCAATATCTATGACAATGAAACTCCTTTTGATGACAGTTTTTTTTTTCTTTCTTTTCACTCTTTCTCCACTCCTTTTCTTTTCTTCAGATTTTCTTTTTTTTTTTTTTGTAAAACGAAAAAAAAAAAAAAATATTCAAGAAATTTTCTGTTTTTTTTAGTTTTCTTCTTTTTTTTTTGTGTTGGCAAGAATAAAGAAAAGAAAAAAAAAGAAGTGACAATATAATCGACTTAAAAGAAATATTACTGCCTTGATAGGGGGTGATAAAAGATTGAGAATATAAAAAAAAAAAGGAAAAGAAAATGAAAGTGGGGTCATTTCGATGAATCTGACTCTATTGTGTATATGTGTTGTATTGTATGTCTGCGTGTGTGTGTGTGTGTGTATGTGTTATAAAAATACTTTTCTTATTTCTATTCATCGTCTTCTTCTTCTTCTTCTTCTTGATGAATTCTTTTGAAACTGAAAACGAGAAAACAACGCAGTGTAAAAAAATCAGAACCAGAAAGAAAATAATTTCTGAGAAAGTTCTTCCTATTTTATTACCATTAAATAATTTTTCTTTTTCGTTGGACTTAACCAAAAATATACAACAACAACAATAAGAACAGCAGCAACAACAACAACAACAGCAACGAAAAAAACTAAAGAGAAAAAAAAAACTACAAACACGAGACCATAAAATAATAAAAAATTACCATTTTTTTCCCCCACTTCGTTCTTTTCTCTTTTCTTTTCTTTCTTTCCTTTCTTTTTGCTTTCCTCCTTTTCTTTTTTTTTTTTTTACTTGATTTATAATTTTATATTATGCATTTGTCTCATCCCTTTACATTTTCCTTTTTTATATATAAACAGAAATTATTCACCCATTTTTTCCCCCATTTTCCTCATTCTCACAATACAAAAAAGAAAAACTTAAAAACAAAAAAAAAAAATACGTGAATTAAACTAAAAACATGAATTTTTAGTAAAAATAAACAACTACAATAACAACAGCAACAATAACAACAACAACAACAACAAAAACAAAAGCAAGAAAAAATTTAAAAGGAATGAAAACAGAAACAAAACGAACAGTTTTTCTGCTTTACAATTTAATATAATTGTACAGAATTACAGAATTATACACGGAAAATTATTATTTAATAAAATTGTGTAAATTGTCTAGAATCGAAATCAAAACATTTTCACCCTATACAGTTTTTTTTTCTCCTTTTTCCTTTTTCCTTTTTATTACAAAAAAAGAAAAATTACACAAAAAATCAACAGTTTATTCCGATTGGAAAAATGTTTTTTTTTTGCAGAAATTATTTTGTGTTTAATCAAAGAAAAAATTCTTTAATTCAACAAAATTTGCCCTAATTTATATTTTATTTTTGATTTTTTAAAATAACTTCAAACACTTCAAACGCGGAAATTTTATTAATTTAGAATTTTCAGCATTTTTCTCATAGAAATTAATTGAAAATGACTTAAGATTGACTTAAGATTTTGACTTATATGATGAAATAAATGAACATAATAAATCCTTCCACATCAAATTTGCTTCAAATGCCTCAAATGCTTCACACTAATAAATCAGTACACACATTTTTTTTTAACTCTGTAATATTCTCACCCCACCCAAAAGTAAAAAACTATTTCAAGTAAGAATCAATGTAAACAATTCTAATTGAAAATATTGTATTATTTATAATTTGTAATTGTATCCAACAATTGTTACTTGTAAATATTACATTTACAATAACATAAAAAAATTCTATGCATAAATAGATTATATAACTGTGAGTAATAATGCACCTGATACAAGTGCAAGTACAACTACAAGTACAAGTAAAAGATTTTTATCATGAATAAATAATAAAAGTAAAAATAAAAAAGAAAATGTTGATTGCCGAGTGAAATTATACAATACAATAATAATAGAAAATGTGCTAATTTCATTTCATGTTAAAACTTGTCAACCAAAATTGTTAAAAACGTATAAATAAATTATTTGGTTAAAACTTCAAGAAATTCCATCATTTTAAATTAAAGTTTTTATTTTTATTTTTTATTAAAAATTTAGCAATAAAATTTATAAACTTTTTTTTGTACATTAATTTTCACAATCAATTCATAGTTGTGACGTCCATAAGAAAGACAGATATACATTACATACCTACATATAAGAATATTTATGAATAATAATAATAATAAGGGAGAATGTAACTGTTACAGTTATATGTTTAGTACCTATATGGAAATAAAGTGTCATATATGTCTTGTCAATTTATTATGTGCATGTAGAAAAAAAAAAAGAAAAAAACGAGGAACAATATTAAACAATGAAATTTTATATACATTACATTTTATACACTCTTCATATATATATAGTCATAACCACTTTGTATAAAATATACTACCATGATTTATTATTAAATACTTGTAGGGTATGTTCATAGGTAGGTCGGTTATTATTATAAAAATTTAAACTAAAAAAGGAAAAGAAAAAAAATATATATATATACCTTTATAAAATGTGTGTACCAGTGATGCTAAAATAAACCGCCTATCCCTATATACTCATGTCTCGATCATAATTCACTAAAATCATAAAAACTAAATCACCTTCAACCATTGCGGCGCGCGTTTTTTATTTTTGTATATAGAACCACCTAAACCAAACGCAAAATAAAAAAATAAAAAAACCATTATCAAGCACCAAAGGGTCGTGTCTCCTTTTTACCACCCATCGAAAATACACACACACACATACACCATATGAGATGCGGCTATAAAAATATATTCACATCATTCTCATCTTTTATTATATGAAATAAATAATCGCGTTTTGCGTTTGAAAATTGTATATGTAAGTTGAAGAATCTCGTGTAGAATGTACGAATGATGCAAATCTTTATTCATGATCACAAATAAAATTCAATTTTCTACATTTAAAATTTGCTCATTTGATTGATTTTTTAGCAACAAAAACACATAACTATAAGATAGAAATAAACGGATAGAAAATAGAAATTCTGGTATCCCTTTTTTTTTTTCGCTATAAAATTGAAATTGAGTTACGACGAACCCTTTCATTCATTCAATTTTTTTTTTTTTTAGTTGATGGTGTTTGCATCACCAAAGAATCAAATGAAAATGATGTGGTTATATGATAGTGAATAGGGTGGCGTGGAAGGGGGGTTGGGAGGGATGGGGAAAGGTTGGTTATGATTTTTCCAATCATATGCATTAAATAAAGCACTCAAAAATATCAATATAACCGCATAACCATTGAGGCAAATATCATAAATTGTTTGTCTGCTCGTTTAAAAAACAACAACAACAACAAAAATAAAAAGAAAAATTAGGGAAATGTTGGCCCCTTTTTTAAATGACATCACATCATCATCGACGACAAAACATATAACTACCCTACAACCAAAAAAAAAAAATTTGAATCATGCAATTTGATTTAATTTATTTCAGTTTAAAAAAAAAACATTCTTCTTCTTCTTCTTCTATCTTGTTTTTTTTTTCTCTGCATCAATTTCACACACAATTTCACTCATATATAGCAATCAATTTTAATATTTGAGTGACACTCATTCCCCTATTATTTAATATTCGTGGTGTGATTATTATAACTTTAATATAATTATGTTACAAAATATATTTATACGAACGGCGACACTCAATTTTAGTTCCATCCCTTCCTTCTACACTTTCTATATATAAACTCTTGACATAAAATGCATACACACACACACCCACACACATTCACATTGACTAATATATATAATATCATCAGGCGGTTGCATGTAACTCAAATTTATTGCACGTAATTCAATTAAACAAATAAATATTATAAAAAAAAAAAATGAAGGGAAAAAAAAAATGGATTATTCATGAAGCAATGTCGAAATATGACTCTGGTGCGCTGTGTGAACTGTCATATTATTATTTCAGTTCACTCACTGTGTGTGTGTGTGTGTCTGTATTAATATCAAATAACAAAAAAAAAAAAACACACACGCGAATTTAATTTAATAAAAAAAAAAAAAAAACAACAAATAAATATAAAATATTTTGAGAGCGGAGGACTTAAGTTGTCAAAGTTACTAATCCAAAAAAAGAAAGAGTTTTTATTGGATGACAGAATATAAAATATATGAATCAATTTCTATTCTTAACATTTTTAAAATGTCTTTCCATTCATTTGTCCGATAAAAATTAAATTATTATAAAAAGTTTAAATTTAATTACAGAATTCATATAAATTGAGCATAATAAAATTACACAATGACGACATCACTCCCCTACCCCACTTACATTGACAATCCATTTTTTTCCGAAATAATAAATAATGATTTCGTTTGAACAGAAAACTAAAAAAAAAAGCACAACGTGTGGCCTAAATATTTTGGTGTGACATTTCATTAAAACTTATCAATTTTCAATTTTTACTTGGAATTGACTCGACATTTTCATAAATGGAACAAATTTACACAGATTTTGTTATAATCGTATCAAATTTTATTAAAATTTTTCAATATTTTAATTGTTTCAAAATATTGAAATTTTCATTTTGATAATAATATTTTCAATATTTCTATTTCACCGAATAAAAATCATCAAAATAATTCCCAAATTATTCACATACAAAAAAATATTTCAAATTAATTTCAATATTTGAAGTTATTTTATTGTGCCAATGTTGGTAAAAAAAAAAAATTGAAGGCATTTCATTCTGTTTAAAGAGGCAAGAGGGGATTGTATGTAGTGACAAAGTGAACATTAAACGTTTTTACATTTTAAATTAAATAAAAAGAATTAAATATTTTATAAAAATGATGTTTGAACAAAATTAAAACGAACAACAACAACATACAACAACATGCAACATACAACAAGAATATTTTATTACTCTGTGCAGAGTGAAAAAAAAAATGCATTTTCTATTTAAAGTATATTTTTGGTGTCACCAATAAAACGTTTGTAATTTGATTTAAAATGAAAAACTAGAAAAAAAAAAAATTACAAAATGTAAAAAATATAAAAATTGAACTTTATAAAAAAAAACAACCCTGTCACATTACATTCCATAAAATATTATTATTTTGAATCAAACAGTCACGATTCACGTACCTACTACACGATATATGTTTATGCTGGAATTTAGAAAATTTACCAAAGCACATTTATAGATCTGCATTGAGTAAAGAAACTACTACAAACACCCAAAAAAAAAAAAACCTTCACTAACAACAAACTCATTAAATATTTATACCCTTTGAATGGTAAAAATTCTTACTTTACACATTTTTTGTTTTCTTCTTCTTGTTGTTGTTCCATCCATTTCTTTATTTCTTGGTTATTTTTTTCCCCTTTTTTTTCTTCCTTTTCTTTTTTTTTTGTTGTTTAAAAATAAAATAAAATAAATTGTGTATGTCGACTCAATTTAGAGTTTATAAACGTTACATTTATAATATAGAAGACGAAGAAGACGAAGAAGAAGAAGAGGAAGTCGACAGAGTGAGATGAAAGAAAAGAAAGAAAAAAAAAAGTAAGTGAAGTAAAGTAGAAAGAGGAACACGAAGGAATAAACAGGAAAAGACTCGAATGTACATAATACATATCAGATGAAATTTATAAACATTCCTTCTTTTTTTCTTCCTTTTTCCTTTTTTTTTTTGTGTTTCCCCTTGAGTGTGTTTGAAGAGAGTGAAAATAATTTTTCTCTAACAGAAAATAAATACTTACAAATATTTTTGTTCTTCTTCTTCTTCTCTACTTCATTATTTTTTTTATTTTTTTCTAATTTGTTTATTGTTTGAATAAAATTAAATGGCGATTTAGAAGAAAAAGAAAAAAGAGAAATGAAAGAGAAAACATAAAAAACAGAAAAATAGAAAAATCAACAGAAAATTTGGTTTGTTTCATTTCATTTAATTTATGATTCGGTCATCAATTATAATTTTTTTTCTTTCTGACCATTTAATTAATTCATTAAAAATACAAAGATTTAACCCTTTTCTCGTGTTTTTTTTTTTGGTTCTGTTTCTGTGTGAATCGACACATTTTTCAATTTCCCTTTTTTTTTTTCGAATATTTTCTTTTTTTTTGTTGTGCAAATAATTTTATTCAACTTTTTCCACTTTGATAAATTTTAATAAATTCGACGGGAATTTTCACCAAAAAATTCGGTTGAAATTTAGAAAATATTGTTGAACAAAGCAAATTAGAATAAATGGTAAAAAAAAAATCTTAATTGACTAAAAGACAAATAATAACAGAAGTTGTCTGATTTCACGAAATTGCATTAACTCTTGGAATTAAATCCTGCTACTGATCATTATAATTAATTAAATAAAGAAAAACATTTTTAATGGAAAATTTGTAAATTGTTAAAATTTTTAAACTAAAGAAATTAAAAGTATAAAAAAAACTTTCAGGATGTGAAATTTAGGTTGATCACAGAAAACTTTGAATGTCCACTTTGACTAGAAATTTCCATATTCACGACATAATTCAATTCTTTTTTATTTTCTCTCTCTCTTTCTCTTTCTCTCTTTATCTCTCTCGAAAAATTTTCATTTATTTTTTATGTCGTAGATTTTACATTCCTTGAATATCGAAAATTCACTGTCACAATTTTCTCTTTCCTATTTTCATATGCATAAATGTTCCTGTCGGTCATCATTCTATTTCCAAAAATGGTTGTTACAATTTTATGCAGACCATAGTGGAAAAAAATTCTCATAATCCCTTCTTTTTTTTTCTGTTGAATAATTAAAATTGAAAGTAGACGAATATAGAAAAATCTGTCGTATAAAATCTAATGCATTTTCCGAGATTTATAAGATTCAATAATATTTTCAAAATGAAAATCGGACACACAAGTTTTTAATATAATTCAATTATTGACAAATAATTTAGTATTCCGTTTTTTTTTTTAGGTTATTTAATAAAATTTTCAAACTAACATTTTATGTAATTTCCACTATCGATATTTTCATCGATTTGTCAGAATTTCAGGAGGAGAAAAAGGATTTTTTTTTTTTGTTAATTGATTGGTTTGAATTTTTTTATAAAAAGATTTAAAAAAAAAATGGGAATGATGAGAAAAGGACATTCAAACGTGAGGATAAAAATATGTCATCCTTTAATATTCAGTAATTTTATTTCAATTTAAATTCAACTGATGTCTCAACGTCTGTCAGAAAAAAAAAAATTTTTAATATGAAAAATATTGGACCGTGATTATTGGTCCGAATTTATTCTTATAACCGATTCGTGTCTCATGGTACACATTAGATCCTCAATTGAATTCGATTTAACATAAAAAATATTTACAGATTTTATATTTACACATAATCTTGGTAAAGTAAGCTTTCAAAGATTTTATAAAATCTTAATTTAAATCATGAGTTTCATATTTCATAAAATAATCTAATTTAATTCCTTGATGCAATTCTGAGTAGAAACTTTAATGTTAATCGGAGATTATCACAGGTAAATACGGAATTTCTTTTATTAAAAATTATGTACACTAATTAGATTAAAACACCAGACTAGACTTTAACGGACATGGAAGTAAAATTATAAAGAATTGAATTGAAA
Source organism: Pedicia rivosa (assembly GCA_963082725.1). Taxonomy (NCBI): domain Eukaryota; kingdom Metazoa; phylum Arthropoda; class Insecta; order Diptera; family Pediciidae; genus Pedicia; species Pedicia rivosa. The sequence goes on from OY720154.1 coordinate 35,167,879, forward strand.
CCTTTTAAAATTATAAAATAAATCAATGAAAATCGAAATTTAATTTTTCTTTTGTAAATAATTCTGTTTGTTTTAATTCAATTATGAGTTTAGCTTTTAATCGTTATTTTTAGCGAATATACAATTTTTTTTGTTTTTTGGTTAATTTCAAAATCTAAATATATTATTTTTTATTGATTAATTTAATATTAATGTAAAGAAACAGAGTTTGAGGTTATGTACTAATTTTTTATATTTTTTGTTCCTTTATAAAATATTCTATTTAAATAATTATGCATAAAAAAAAAACACCAGGTAAATAATAAGGTGTAACATTTTATGATATTCAATAAAAATTTACACGATTTTTCGTAATAATTGATCTTCTCAATGGAATGAAGTGATAATCAATATTAAAGTTTGACAAAATAATTCAAAGAACAAAAAAAAAAAAAAAGACACAAGAAAACAAAAAGTAGAACTTTTCTTCAAAATCACAAGAAATGCTACTGGCTATCATCATCAGATGGAAAGAGGGAAAATAAAAGAATAAGAAAAAAAGGGCACAATTACTTAGTTATGGATTTTGAATGGAGAAAAAGGAGGGGGGGTAGATTGGGTGTGATTGTTGTTTTAGTTGTTTTTGTTGTTGTCGTGGATGCCTAGTTAGAGAAATGGGAAGTTTAATAATGGGAATAAAAAGAAAAAAAAAACCTCGTTTCGCGAGAATGACTGTTTAGAAAATTCAAAACAATAAATTTTCAAAAGAAGACGAACGAAGCGGGTAAAATGAGATAAATGTTTGGATAATTATCGTAAGGAGTTTTTTTTTTTTTTATATTTTTTTTTTTTTGGCTCTTATAAGACATTTTAAATGGAATTGGGTTTGAGTTTGTGATGGTCCTTATTTGTTTATGTGATTTGAAATAAAGGGGTTTGTACCAAAAAAAGAAAAAAAAAGAAAAGATGGAAAGTTTTATCTTAAGGAGGAGGAAACGTAAAAAAGAAAAAAAAAGATTTAATTGGAAAGGAATCTTTTTTTTTTGTTTGTTTGTTTCTTAGATTCAAACGCGTTAGATAAATACTGATGAGAGAATTTAAATTTGTATTAATAAGAAAAGAGAATTTTATTGATTTATGGAATAGCAAATTTTTTTAATCCAAATATTCTTGGGTCCAATAAGTTGAATCAACTCTTTTCATTGATTTTCTTTTGACTATAAATTTAAGCAAATAAATCAAACGATACAAACAATCATATTTTTTCCTTCAACTCCTAATTATTCCCCTTTTAATTTCCTATTCCCTAATATTGTTGTTTAACGATAACAATAATAATGTCATCAGACAAGCAGCATATAAATGGCACGATAGGTTGATAGTTAAAATGTATAACTTTAACTTTACCCTTACGACAAAATACAGTTTTCTTTTTTTAAACAATGAAAAAAAAAAAAAGCTCCCTTCAAAAAAAAAAAAAAACAAAAATGAAGAAGAAGAAGAAGAAAGAACGGGGGAAAAAAATATAAATAATAATTATCTAGAACTAATATAATTAGGCAAACATGCAATTTGACAATTTGTTTATTTATTTTTCTATATTTGTAAAAAAAACGAGAAAAAAAAAACAAAACAAAACAGAAAAAAATATATTCAAATAAATATGAGGACAACGATCATACCACACAATATAGACACACCCGCACACTCAAAAAAAAAAAAAAAGCTTTCATGTTCATGAAAAAATAAAATGGTTTTTTTTTTGTTTAAATGCGATTGATGGATGAGTACATTTATATGTGTATGTATGCATGTATATATGTGTATGTGTGTGTGTGTGTGTGTGTGTTTATAAAAAAAAAAGCACGATAAAAGAAACATTAATAAATAAATTTGTTATTATACGATTAAGAGTGGTACAACAACAACCACAACAACAACAAAGTCATAATAATAAAATTATGACATTTAGATAATTTTGATTTAATAAAATGGGAATGAGTCACAATGGATGGTGGGCTGGTAGATGATGACATTATGGCTATTAATTTAAAACGAATTTTTTTTATTATCCTGATTATCTTTCCCTTTTTTTTTTCCTGTGATCAAACTTTTACCTATTTTGATAAATTTTGAAGAAATTCATTTTGGAAAATTGTTTTAATTGTTGTCATTTTTTTACAAAATATTTTTGTCAATTAAATTTTTGATTTTATTAAGTTTAACATAAATGTCAATAATAATAATAAAAGGTTTTGATTTATAAAAAAACGATACAATATGCATTATTTATAAACTATAGAAAGGCGGAGCTTTTAACTTTCGCACATACAAAAAAAAAATAAACGAAACAAAATAATCATAAATTTCTTCTACTGCGTGCGTACTGTTTTTGTACAGCAAATATGTCAAAGAAAAACAGGAAAAAAAAAACCCTTTTTATTTTTTATTTTCCCATAACAATAAATATAATTCATTTGAATCTCAATCACACAGTTGTTTTTATAATTATTCCAAACAAAAAAAAAACAAAAAAAAAGTTACGCACAAAAATCTACAACAAAAATTAAAAGGAAAAGGAAAAGTTCATGTTACTTTTATGTAAAAATAAAATATTAAAGCTTTTATTTTTTTTTTTTTTTCACTTTTTACTTTTTAATTAATTTTTCTTCCCTCTCTCTCTCTCTCTCCCTCTCTGTCCGAACATAAACTCATTTAAATTATCCCACCACTTTTTCCAACCCAAAACAAAACAAAATTTATAATAAATAAAACGCACAGCGTTTCTTAAATGTATTTCTGAGGGTACCCGCTGATGATGGCGTTAAAATCAGTCATACCAATTATTTAAAATAAAATAAATAATAAAAATAGTTCATTAAAATGTAATTAATTTTCCTACAAAAAAAATAAACAACAACAAACAACCATTTTTCTTGTTTCAAATTTTGAATATTTGGTCCGGTTTATTTTTTTAGTTTTACTAAAATGAAAATCCTTTTTAATTCAATATTCATGTTTTCGGTTCTTTTTTACTTTTTTTTTTGTCGTTCAACAACGTTGACAGATTGGTAGAATTTGATATAAAATATTTTTGTTTTTTGTGCAACCAAACCAAAAAGAAAAAAAAAACAACAAAATGCAACAGAAATCCTTCACATAGAAATAATTAAAAAATAAAAATACAACGAAAAGCTTAACATTCAGACATCCATTAGTTTATATGTGAACAGAAAAATAATGAGTTTATATTTGACGATGATGATGAGGACATCAGTTTAGTTAATGGTTGAATTGAAATTAAAATCCTTCAAAAATTATAACAAAAATTTTGAGTGCACTGTTAATTATTTTTTCTAGAATTTTTCCACTTGGTTTTATATGACTTTCAATATTTCACATGTTTGCCATTGTGACATCGTCAGTCTTTGTGAAATTAATACGCATTAAAAAAAATTGTTAACACAATTCCATTTTAACTGATATCTAATTCTGATCTAATGAAATTTAACCGTGTAAAGTAAAATTGTACTTTATATAAATTCTATGCGATTGTAATTATCTAACAACACAAGAAAATTTTATAATAACCTTTTTTCATTCAGTAAATATAAACTGTAATTGGATTTTGGTATTATAATAATGTAACGTATAAAATATAAACTTAACTATACAGACAGACCTATTTTACCTATTCTATTTTATCATGCCTAACATCCAAAAGCAAAATAGCAACAATTGTTACAATTATTATATAATATTCTAATGTGTCTCCTTATACAGTGACGTTACTTACTTTAAATTTCTAAAATGGAATTACGTGAACCAGAGACATTTAAAGAATCTATTAATTTTTTTGTTTGTTACCAATAATTGTTTGTTTGTAAAATTTTATCCCAAACAAGAACACCACTGCGCTTATTCGTTAACATAAAGTCCATTTTAATTTTTGTACATTATATTATAATTATTATTATTATATAATTGTTACTTTAATATGAGATACCTATTATTATTATTATTAAGATATTAAATTTATATATATAATAACATTATTCTATACTATCTACGTAATAGATATTGGATAATTTTCCTTTATACAAAATATTTTCTATAATAGAACATTTTATTATTTAATTTTATTTTATCTAATATAATTAAGTTTAATTTTAACTAAATTTTATAGTAAATTGTATATAAAGAGAATTTTTTTTTTTTTTGTATATTCTATGGAATAGACTAAATAGAGACTAAAAGATATAAAATTATTATTCTATAAATAAATGGTAAATAGAATTTTAATGCTGTATACGAAATATGATTTATTTTTTAATCTTTATAAAATTAATAAATTATATTTTGGAAAGTAATTCAACAGATTTCGACGAACAGTTTTAGTTGAACAATTTTTTTTTAATCTGTTTCTGTTTCCGTAAATATAATTTCACAAATCAATGGATGTTCAACAAATATGGGATTTCGAGTGACTTTACTCATTCGTACTCACACTCAGTTTCATATTTATTGTAATTCAGGTACAGAAACTTTTAATTTTAATTTACAGTAAAATGTATCAGCGGTAAAAATTCATTAAATAGAAAATGATTCCGACTACAAAATTAATGACTGTTTTCCATTTGTGAAAATTATAAATAAATTCTCTTTCATCGACTTTATCTTTTATATATTTTTCTTTAAAATGAATCCCACTGTTGTCTTTCCAATTCTTTAATGCTTATAATTTTAATTTACCATTTTGTATATATGAATTAAGTAAAATTAAAACAATACAATAAATAAATGTTTTTTTTTTTTTGTAAACATCGGTATTGTCTTTAACTAATAAAAAAGAGATTATTTAACGAAGAGTGAAAGAAAGTTAAGTCATGATTTATTTTTATTTTATTCGTCTACATAAATAATACAAAATATTTCACTATAAAATAAATAAAAAAAAAAACAAATTCTTATTCTCCTTTTCTTCAAGTAAGAAGAAAGTAAGACAAAGAAAAAAAATACAGAACGAAAAGAAAGGATTTAATTGTTAAACTAACTTAATTGTTTTATAAATTAGTATAAAAAGAAACTCCATTTTATATATTCATGATGTTGGTTTATTTTAATTTTTAACCCTTAACATTTTAAACTTTTCATTTTTACCAAGTTTTTTCCCCAAAACATCATTTAAGATTTTAATAACAATTTATATAAAAGAATATAAAAAAAGAAAAGGAAAAAATGTAAAAAGTTTAATGAAATGCAAAAAAGGCAAAAACAAAAACATTTTATTTTTTAACAGAAACGGACATATTGTCCTTTTTCTTTTCTTTTATAGGATAATATTATACAGAGAATGGAAAACTATCAACCACATCCACACTTATACATTTAAGAATATTATTAAAATAATTATGTAAACTTCTGTCAAATTCTCCCCTTACAGAACTAATAAAAAAAAAAGTGTCATCTTCATCAATGGTACAATTTTTTTCTTCTTGTTACTCACAATTTTAATTAGAATGTTTCCGATGTAAGAAGAAAAAAATTACAAAAGGGAATTTCTCAAGTCATAATTAAAATCAGAAAATGAAACTGTGGAGTTTCTTTTTAAAAATTTCCTAAAATTAATTATTCCTGAATGGCAAAGAGAAAAATTATATTTATTGAAGTTACGGTAAATTTAATTGAAATTTTCTTTTAAAATAATAAATTTTTGATTTTCTAAATCATTGAAAGAAAAATCAAATTGATTTTATGAATTTATGGGAAATTGATTGAATGAAAAATGTTAGTTTGATTGGAATGAAAATAAACTGCAAATGATTCATTATTGTTCAGTTTTACGTTAAAGTGTCCACTTAAAAAAATATTTACACATTTCTTGGATTATTCTCATAATGACGCGTTATCCCTTTAACTCTTTTCTCAGACTGGCAAAATTATCGTGAAATTGATCGTAAGAAGATTAAATGAAAATTTGTCTAAAGTTAAATTAATCCATGATTTACAATTTCATTTTAATTGTAAATTATCGATTGAAAACGAATTGTAAATCAAGGAAAACATTTTTATTTCCTTAAGAAATGAAACAATCAAAAAAAAAAATACAGACTTAAAGATAATTGTCCAATGTTAAAGTTTGTTTTAGAAAGAAGTTGAATTGCATTATTTGCTTCTTATTTATTTAATACAATAAAATTCTGTCTATCTAAAGAACACAAATAGTTTCATTTACGTCATTCACTCTTAAGATAGAAAAAAAAAAGAAAACCAAATATGTTTTGTTGTAAAAATCACGACCATACATTCAGAGAAATGTAGAAATTATACCAACAAAATAAATAAATAAATAAATAATGAAACTATTCACTTTCTAAAAGCCGATTATATTTTTTTTTTCATGTACAAAAAAAGAAACAACAGAAACTAGAACTTTATAAAAAAAATAAAGAACAAGAATATAAATAAAGAAAGAAAGAAAGAAAGAAAGAAAGAAAAGTAAAGCTTAGTTTAGTCTCAATTGTATAAAAATAAAAATACAAAATAAAATTCCATAACAACAACAATAATAAAAAAAACCAGAAATCCTCAAAAGTCGTTTAGTTTAAAAAGTCGGTCAACTTCTGTCATTTCTGTATTCTAGAATCTGAAGAGATAAGAATCGTAATAAAAAAGCAACAACATCAACAACAACACAAGAGTCAAAACTATATACGCAATAATCTTATATCAGCACATCAGCAGACAATATATGTGTATGAGACAGACGATAACACAACATATTGAATTCTTTTCTGTTTTTTTTTTTTACTAAGAACCCAGCATATTCAATTTGGATTAAGTGGAAATTATAGAAATGGAAATTATTATTCTAGCTCATTGAATTATTTTCATTGATTTACATTTTTTTTTTCACTTAAGTTTTTTAGTTCACTTTGTGATGACTCCTGATGTGGATGGTCATGAAATGCCAGTGAAACATTTTCACACAATAGTTAATTATGGAACATTTAACGAATCCGAAAGGAACACGAAATGATCAAACCAAAATTCAAACAAAACAAAATTTAAAAACGATAAATTGACTAAGGAAGAAATTTCACGTCCAGCATGATCAACAATATTTTTCTTAACCTATACAACGCACACAAATAATGCTTACACACACACACACACAAATTTCCATTCAATTTGATCTCAGTTCCAAAAAAAAAAACCAAAACAAACAAAATAAAATAAAATTTTACCCCAAAAGAAAATCAATTCCATTTTATTTTCTCTTTTGTAAATTTCTTATGTCAATTATTTCACTGTCTTATGTCATTATGTTTGTATAAATGTATTGTGTATACGTTGCATATACTTTATAAACTTTGTGGTTTCCGCACACAATGCTAAATTCAAAAAAAAAAAAGAAACGAAAACAAAAACAAAAACTACAAAAATACAAAGCTTAAATATTTTCCTTGTTGAGCTTTTTTGATCTTTTCTTCTTCTTCTTCTTTGTTTTCTTTTTCCTTCAAGACAATAAAACATTTTCTTCATTATTTTTTTTTTTATCATCATTTTCGTTTTTCTCCGTCTTTCGTCTATATATAAATTTTTTTTTTTTGGCGGGGGTGGTTTTTTTTTCCGACGATGGAAAAAGGCAAAAAAAAAAAATATCTAAAAGAAGACTTTTTGATATTTTTCGAAATTATTCTAAATTTTATAAGCTGAATTTAATCGTTTTGAATTTTTGAATCATAAAAAAAAAATAAATGAAACAAAACGAAAAGTCAAGTCTTTTTAAGTTTTCTTTACGCCAACCGACAGACTTAAAAATAAAAAGCTTCTTTTTTTAATAATAAAATATAAAAGATATAAAAGGTCAAAATTCAACTTAGAGAAAAAGAAAAGTTTTTTTTTTTATTTTGTAAATCAATTAGAACAAAAGAAGATCTTCACTTATTTGTAAGATGAGAAGATTAATTTTTAATGATCCAGCTTTTTGGACATTTCATTCTCTTCTTGTTTATAATGATTTTTGTTTTATGTTTTATGTTTTTGGTGTGGTCTTTCATTTCAAGCATAAAATAATAACAACAACAATAATAACAACAACAACAAACAATTTTATTCTTGTATTAACTTTATTTCATGGAAATTGTTTCAAGGACTAAACAGAATATAATTAATTAACTTTTCTTCAAAATACACATACATACAATTTCACGTATATAGGAAATTCTAATTATTCGAATAATATTTGTTTTAACAAAATCTGTCGGAATGGAAGAAGAAAAAATTGGAGTAATGAAAGACGAGAAGGATTCAGAATATTAACTGTGATTGTACTTATCGATTTCTATTTAATTTTTTTTTCTTCTTTCTTTTCTTTTCTTTTTTTGTTGTTGCAGAGAATTATACTCAGAATAATTATCTTAAAATCCATTTACTGGATGAAAATTGAAAATCCAATTAAATTCATTTTTATTTTTTATTTTTTTCCACCAAAAAATAAAATTTCAATTAAATTTTTAAAATCCAAAAAAATGAAAATAAAAACAAAACAAAATCAAATTATTTTGTAATTATAAATTCCTTTCTTTTTTTTTTTTAAAAAAAAATCAACCCAGAAATTGGACACAAATTTTTTTTTTGTTTATTTTATTGTTGGGAGCAAAAAAAGTCTCATAATTAACTTTTTCTTTTTTTTGTAATTATATTTTTTTTTTCTTCTTCTTCTTTTTTTTTTACTAATTTTTCTAAAAATCAATTAATAATTATTTTTTTCAAATTATAAATAGAAGCAAACAGAGTTAATGTTTCTTAGAATAAATTGGTGGCCTAATATTAATGGCATTCATTTTCTGACACAAAATAAAATTTTGTGTATTCGTAAATGTTGTTGTGTCCAATGAATGTTCATAACTTAAATGATGTTTATACAAAATGTCTGAAAGCCATCATATTCTTCATTTCATTTCATATAAAATGTAATCTATCCTTACACGGGCATTCTGTATTCTGTCATCTCTGAACTATCTTATGATGCATAAAATATAAAACAAAAAAAAACAAAAAAATATCCAGAAGAATTTTTACACCTAAACAAAAGTACAAACACGCATACACACACACGCACACACACACACATACACGCATATGTATGAAAAAATAGAATAACGTGACTAGGATTTTGATTACGTGATGACACGTTGTTTAAATATATGTTTTATGTCAACCCCCACCCCACCACAGATAGGAGGGGGGAAAAACGAAAAAAAAACAAGCAAAGTGATAAATTTTACTCCGTGTGAAAAAAAAAAATAAAGCGCATTCAGGCATCAGTCACCGACTATAAAGTAGGTGGAGTGAAAAAGTCTATGGAAAATTCTGTGTGGTTTTCTATTTGGTCAAAAATAACACACACACACACACACACACATATATTATAAAGTAAACATGAACCTTTGATAGATTGAATTAAAATTTTAACAAGTTAAGGCCATTAATGATTTAGTTAAACTAATTAATGTCCTTTATTTATTTATTTATTTTTTGTTTGTTTAAATTTGATTTAAAATATCCTTAAATATAATTTAGTGTGCGGTAATTTATACAAATAAAATTAGTTTAATAAATAGAAAATGAATTGAATTTAGAAATAATTAATTATTTTAATTATTTTATTTTTACATTTTTAGTTCGATGATTTTCTACATTAAATCACCTTCACACAATTAATGAAAATTTAGCAATTTAAAATTAACAAGAAACTAAATTAACAAAATTAATAAAAATCTATTTGATGTTAAAATGAAATTTTCAATAATAAATAACTGCAACCTGATAATTCATTGAAATATTTCTGGAATTTTTTTTTTTTAATTGGGAAAATTTGTAATTTAAGGAAATTTTGAAAAAATTAAAATTTATTGGATTTTTAGTGGAATGAGATGTGGAATGAGATGTCAATCATTTCAATTTGCCTCACTCATAATTTCCACAAGTGTTAACTTCCTTGATAACTGAACAATATCAGCTTCAACAATTAAAATATTTTTCCATGAAAAAATTAAGAAATAAAAATATTGGTGTGATATTAAAAATAATAAACAATTCATTAAAATTATACAAATTAAATTAATTGAAAGTATGAATTGTCTATGAAATATAATTTTATTGTAAAGATTTTATTGAAGAAAATATTTAATAAATAAAAGACAAAACGAATAAAATACAAAGTATTGAAATTATAAGAATCGAATTCACTTCACCTTCATTCAATAATTGTTGTATGATTTTTTTTTTTTTGCTGTAGTTTATAACTACACAAATATATTAACTAATCTATCAATTGTTATTTTATTTTTCAATCCTTGTTTATTTATACGGAATTTCTAGGAAAAAAAATATATTCGTAAAATGGAAGCAAATAATAAAAATAAATGTCAAACTAATCCGAGTCCAAGGGTGAACAAGAAAATAAAATAAAAATAAAAATAAAAAATGTAGGAAGGGTGAAAAAGACTTAATCCAAAGCGTAAACCATTTTTTCACATATCTTCATATTTACCTATCCATTTAAGTATTTTGTGTGTTGGTAGCCAGTGCATTGTTTTAATATTTGGTGAAGAGAGAGAAAAAAAAGCACAATAAAAACGGTGGAACAAAAAAAAAAAAACGGTGGAAGAACAGCAAATGGCAAATAAAAAGAGATTATCTCTCGTCGTCGTTTTGTACCTGTAAATATAATATAAAAGAACAATTTCCCTGTGTACAACGACAAGAGAAAATGAGAACAGAAGGAAAGTGAAAGAGATAAAACAAAATAATATTCTGCGTTAAAAAAAAAATAATAGAAATTTTGTTCCTCTTTCTCCATGAAGATTTTAATGGTACAAAAATCTTCATAGAAACCACCTTAACAAAACTCAACCTATATTCTATGGGCAAACCATAAGTTAGCACCTAACACATAAATTCATGACTTTTAAGTAAAACAAACCGTCGTATAAAAAACAGTAAATTTCTATACTCGGATATGAAAAAAGAAATCGTAACAACAACAAAAAACAACAACAACAACAAAAATAAATTCATGAAGAGAAAAAAAATCTTCATCCATTTCCAGAAAAAAAATAAGTAAAAGTAACAAAGAAGAAACGGCAAACGTAAATGGACAAGTAAACGGTGAGAGGGATGAAGGTAAAAACCGACATGTTGATAAGAGTGTTCCACGCTACTAATCTTTTTGGTGGGTCGACTTAACTGTTTTATATGAGTTGGGCCACCAAATTCCACCCAACATATTTTTGTGTTTTTTCTCATAATCAGCATTTAGCATCATCACTTAATTATTACTTTTTTTTTTTACTGTTTTTAAAGAATGACAATAGAAACACAATGTATACCAACCCATATCTTTCACCCAATCCAAACATCTCTCGTATTATTATTATTATACACGAATTCATAGTCTCTTGTCTTGTGCTTTTTTTTTTGTCCAACTTTTTCTTTCTTTCTTATTTTTTTTTTTTTTTTTCATTGTGCCACGGATTCTTATGGATTTCTGTTGGTGTTTGTTTTTTTCTTTCTGTATTTTTATCCCATTCTTCCATTTTTGCTTTTCTTTTTGTTTTTTGTATTTATATTTGGTATTTAGTTAGTATAAAAAGATGTATTTTATTTAGTCTGTAAAATAAGTTAATACCATTTAAATTTACGATTGTTTTCTTGTAGTTTCTTTTTTGTTTTGTGTTCGTTGCAAAAGAAAAGACAACAAAAAAAAAACAAAAACAAAACAAAACAAAAAAGATTAAATACAAACAGAGACAACAATCGCGAGTATACTAAGCAGCTGGTGGCATTGGATTAAAGAGAGGGAAGTCCATTTAGGTCGCGAAAGATTCATTTTTTTTCTGTCTTCCCATTCCATTTTTTTTTCTTCTTTTTATAAGAAAAGTTTCCTTCTTTTTTTATTAACTGAAACACAATAAAAATATGTTTTTTTATGATTTACTAAAAGATCCAACAATTAATCGATTATTGATTCTTAAAATTGAGATTAGAATCGCATGAACTCTTAAAATTTGATTTATTGTTAGAAATTCTTTTAAATTTTTCAAACCATTTTTTTTTATTCAATTTTAAAATGTTCCCTCCAAGGAAATAAAATCAATTACATCGTAATAATACTCTCAAATACTTAGTCCAACAAAAAACAATCAACACAAAAACAATAACAAGAAAAAAACCTTCACTCTATTCCATTTAAAATCAATTTAAAGTTTTTTATTTTTTTCTCAGAAAAATTCTCTTCGGATTTCAACCGTAAAACGAAAAACGAAAAACAGAAAAACAGAAAAACAAAAATAAACACCCAAGATAAACTAGTTGTTAATATTTTTCTTCTAGCAATTGGTTTTCTAATACAACAAATAGATCACAACAACATTTGGACATTTCTTCTCTAAATAGGCTAACCAAGAAATGAAAATCAAAATTAAAAATAAAGAAAGAAAAAAAAAATTGTACTCACTTAAGGCAAAAAAAAAAAAAAAAGGAAAATTAAATCCCCAATAACAACAATCCTTTTCCCATTCACATTATAACAAACCAACAACAACACACACTACAAAAACATCCAAAAATACTTCACATTCGCCCACTAACTTTTTTTTTTTTTTTACATTCTTCATTCTACTTCTTCTTCTTCTTGTTCTTCTTCATTTTTTTTCTCTTTTTGGGTTTTTTTTTCTTCTCAAATATATTTTCTTTTTAAAAACTTCTTCGAGTCGTTAACTTTGATTTACAGCATTTACACTTAAGTATTATAGTGGATGGTGTCCTGTTATAAGATTTCTACTTCTACTTCGTATTCTTCTTCTTCTTCTTCTTCTTATTTTATTTTTATATAACAAGAAAAAAGAGAGTATGTGTGTATGAGAGAGAGAGAGAGATATTAAGAGAAACATACAAAAAAAAAACTGAAAGAAAGTTTAACTTCCTTATGAATGTACAGAAGAATGAAAAATCTTTTCGGGTTGGATTATATTTTTGTGTGTAGTGTTGTATGTCATATCATATGTTTTCTGTGTGCGTGTAAACCTCTGCAACTTTATTATTATTATTATTATTATTATTATTATTATTATTATTATTAAGAAGGCTTTTTGGTTTTCATCCTTCTCTCTCCCTCTCTGTCTCTCTCAACTACTTCACGTGATATAATGTAAAGAATAAATAATATAAAAATCATGCGTTATTCTTTATTCCTGTTCGTGGTTTATATTCGTATATTGTTGTTGTTGTTTTTTTATTCCATAAACACAACAACAATAACAACAAAAGAATCTAGCTTATCTTATCAACTTTATAACACATAAATATGTTAAGACATAAACTAAAGTTGATGAAACAAAAATGAAAATTATTAAAGCTTTTTGTTTGAACTTATTCTTAAATGATGAATCTATTATGAAGCTTTTATTTTGTACAAACAAACAAAAAAGAAGAAAATACTGTATAATCGGTAGTCAGTATAAGACTAAAAATAAGAAACTACAAAACTCTAACAATATGTTTAAGAATAATTGGATATATAAGAAGACTAAAACTATATATTATTGTGTACGTCTAGTCCAGAGACCAGAGTAAAGTAATATCACGTGCGCTTCAATATATAGAAAACTTTATTTTATTTTACGTATTATGAAGTCAAAATAAAAATGATTTTCTATTGATGTAGGTTTTTCTTTTTTCTTTTTGTAATGTGACCATCTGTTTAAGACTAGACAACAAAATATAGAAAAAAAAATTTAATATCATTCTTTTCTTCGTTCAGTTAGTTTACGTGCAATTCTTTTAGAATTATTAAAAATCAATCATATTTATATGATTCATCTTCTTCTAGATGCAACTTCTTTCTGTTTGAACAATCATATAAAGAAACTTTTATTTAAATTCTATCTAATTAGTCTAAATACAAGAATTACTTTACATTATCCATACACTAACATATTTTATAAAAGTTTTAAAATTAAAAGTTCTACTTTATCATCATACTAAAATAATCAATTTTAATTTTTATACAAACGTTAGTCTACGAAAATACAATATTTTCTATAATGACTGTACTTAATTTAAATGGATTTTTCTAGATTAATAATGAAAATTCAGTTTTATAATAAGAATCAATAAAAAAAAAAACAACTTATAAGTTCATGTTTTTATAGTGAATGTAATTATAATTAAGAGAATCCCTTTAATTATTCCACTAGTTTAGAATTTTATTTAATCTTCTCATTATTTCACAACAAAATAAGAATTAAGAAGAAAAAAATGCACAAACACACACACATGCGCGCGCACAAACTTAACTATAGATGACCGTCTTAATTTAAACTGAATTTCTTACATTTGTTACGAACAAGATGTAAAATTAAAAATTAACGAATTTTATGATTAAAGATAAAGAAAGTGAAGCAAGAATAGAAAGAAAGAAAGAAAGAAAGAAAAAACTTACTTACGTACCTCAAGAAGAAAAGAAAAATGTTAAATGAAAAGGGGAAAAAAAGAACAGAAAATATTCTGTTATATATTAATTATTTGTCTTAATTTTTTTCACGTGCGCCGCGGTAACAGCAACGGTATAATAACATCTTGAAACTAAATTAGTAAATATATATAGACGTCAGCATATTCTTTTCACAAAACATATATATTTATATAAATATCTAGTCAAATTAATTAACACTAATCTTTGTTATTTTATCAAATTAAGAGAACATAAAGCAAATAAACCACTTTTGATGAAAACGCACACAAGAAAATGACGACCCCTAAAGAAAACGAAAAAGAAAAAGAAAAATATATTTTTAGAAGTGAAAAAAACCTTTTTTTTTGCTATGTTCTATTTATACAAATAATAATAATAATAATAATAATAATAATATTCTCTTCATCTGAATCTTCTTCATTTAATAAATAATATTAATAAGAAGAAAACGAAAAGTCGTCATCTTTTTTTTTTTTTTTCTTAATTTTTCTTCGTCTTCTTCTTTTTTGTGCCCCATTTCACAAATAATAATAAAAATTTGCGGGCGGTTTTTTTTTCTTTTTCTTCCTTCATTAATCTCAAACCATCATCGACGTCATATTTGTTTTCTTTTTCTCATTTCTTTTCGACATCATTAAAAAAAAAAAAAAACAAAATTCTAACCTTTAAAAAAAAATTGTAGTTGTTTTCTTGGGTTAATAATCTTCATCTTTTTCAATTGTAATGACTTCATCAGGCTAATTAATCCAATTGTTGTTGTTGTTGTTGTTATTCCTGTAGAATTTGAAGAGTGTAAGAGAGTGAGTGAGAGGGTAGAAGGGGAAGTAGTGTTACAGTTTGTGTTTGATAAAGGGGCTGAATTTTATCGCGGCACGGCGCGTCATTATCACAAAACACCAACCGTCACAAATCTTTCTTTCACCTTCATTTTTTTTTTTTTTTGTTTCTTTTCTTTTCCTTTTTGTTTGTTGTTGTTTAGTTGTTTGTGTTTGGATTAAGAAGGATGGTGATGACGATAGCGATATGAAGAGAAAAGTAGAAGGGAAAATTTCTTCATTTCTTTTTTGTTGTTGTTGTTGTTTTTTTTTTTGTTTTGTTTTTGGATTTAGACGATGTATAGTGTTAGGTTGAACATTGTAAATGTCATTCCAAGGAAAATCTACTACTGTGCGTGACATCATGTCCGTTAAAACAAAAGAACGCAGAAAATAAAACAAAAAAAAAATAACAACATTCTATTTTTTTTTTTTTAATTGGGAATGAGAAGGAAAAGACTCACAAACTAACAACCCCACCCACCACCGCCCACCCATCCAATGTCCGTCAGTATGACTATACGCGAAAATACAAAAAAAAAAAAATAAGTAAAACAAGAAACAATCTCTCTTTATAAGCTCGACAGGAAGTCGGCTTTTATGTAATCTTTCTCCTATTTTTCTTTTTCTGTTATAGTTTTTTTTTTCTTTTACTTATTCTTTGAATAATTAAAAAAAGCTTTATTGCGTTTACCATGCAATCGGGTACCCATGGCCCGGATATTTATGTATGACTTTTTATGCTTATATATTTGTATATTTTGTGTATGTGACTTGCACGTTTTTTTTTTTTACTTTATGCGGTGTTTATGTAGTTTATGATTACTTTGTATTCATATATATGTGTGTGTGTGTTTATGTGTGTGTATGTGAACACATATAGAACGTATTCGTTTAAAATGTAAAGAAGTTTTCGATTTTCTTTACTTTTCTTTTTTATAAGAAACAAAAACACAACAGAAAAATATGTAAAAGAAAGTTTCTTCTTTTTTTTTTTGTATATGTTGAAAAATATATTTAATCTGGTTTGAAATTAGTTGGTTGGTGTTCATATATAAAATGGGTGAAAAGGATGAAAAAGGAAGGATAAAGAAAAAAGAGGAATATACTCAATGCATATAAAATTTTGATGTCTTTGTGATTTACGGAGGGAATATAATATGCGATAGAGGAGGAGAAATTACATAAAAATAAAAATAAAAACAGAAAGTTGTTTAAAAGTAAAGTAACTGGGTAATGGGAGTGAGAAGGGAGGGAGTGGATTGTTATAATCGGTGAAATTAAAATAAATTTATTCAATGTAATTTCATGTAAAAAGGAAGGAAGGAGTTGTGTAATAAGTGATTGCATGATAAGGTGACAGGCTAAACACGATGCGGAGGCATTTTATTTATTTATAATACATTTTTATTTATTATTTAGGTGAACGATCGGTTGGTGGGGTGGCGGGAGGGTTAACATTTTCAAAGTGATTTAATTGGTCTTATTGGACAACATTTCTTCTTTTTTTTTTCTTTTCTTTTTTTTAATTTCGTAAATAAAAAAACGAAAAAAAAACAGAAAATTCTTTTAAAAGAAGTCTCATCATCTTACAAATAAATAATACAAGGGCATTGGAATTTTGGGGTATTAAAAATTAAAGAAAAAAAAAATTATTATTAGAGGGATGGGTAAAAAAGTGGGATCCACCCCATTTCCAAAGAAAGAAAAAAAAAGAAAATTTATATAATGACAAACTAATTTTGTTCTCATAAAAAAAACATTAATCATTTTTCATGACAAATCTTTTTTCTTGTTTTTTTTTTTTTTGGCCAAAAAAAAAAGAAAAAAGTAAAAAAAAAAATAAGAAGAAGAAGAAGAAGAAAAAAAGAAAAACATGGAAAAAAAAAAGAAAAGTAATCAATAAAAGACACCACCCTTTTGTGTGCCTGGGCTGTATATATGATCATAATGACATTACAGAGAACGAATCTTTAACAAATTTTCTTTTTTTCGTAAAATAACAAAAAAGAAAAAAAGAAAGAAAAGAAAAAACGACAGCAAGAAAAACAAAATTCCAAGGAAAAGAAAGGCAAAATAAAAAAAAAAAAAAGTGAACGCAAACAACAACAACAACGACGGCAACGATAACAACCAAAAAAAAAAATCAAAATTTTTTTGACGATGAATTATTTGCATGAATAAATCATTGTTGATGTTAAAGTCAAACCCATTTATGACAAGCCTTCTCTGATGACGTTTTTAAAGGAAACGATTTTCATTTTTTTTTTTTCATTACTCTTGCCTTAAACTTCTTCTTTTTACAAGAGAGAAAAAGCTTTAAATAGATCACTTTTCTGAGATGAAATTTTATTCGTACCGTCTGTCACATGTCATTATTTTTTTTAAGGTATAAAGTAGTTCTCGACTGAATTCAATCTTAAAAATTATTTTGTAGATCATTTTTGAAAGTACAACAATTCACTTATGTTATTATATTTTATAGAATATCTTTGGAAGTTAAAATATTTGACAGAAAAATTCCATACATCACACGATACCAATGTAAAAATTACATTTTTATATTTCAACAGAATATTGATCGTTGGGTTTTTTTCCATTTTTGTTTCTAAACATAAATAATATAATTGTAATCTTATTTACAATCACGTTAATATTCTTATAGTCCAATAATTCTAAATATAAGTTTAAATTACCATCATCATCTTATACTTAACACATCAAATGTATTATATGGTACTTGTTAAGTCAAAATGTCATAAAACTTACAACATAAAAAAAAAGAAAAAAGTTCATTGATCGTGCTTTAATTTTTTCTCATTCTTTTGTTGCTCTTTTTATATTGTTATTTTTTTTTATATCGGACCAACACCAAAAAAAGAGAAGAAAACAAAAATAAAATAAAAAAACAAAAACAAAAACAAAAACAAAAAAAAACTGAAAGAAAGAAAGGAAAATCATAAAACAAAATTCACATTAAAGTTCTCAAACTCTCGTATATGAATATATGTAGAGAGGTAGAGGTTTATATATTTCCATCATCCGCACTGTACTTGAATATATATTTACATGTTGATGGTATGAGTATATTTTTATTTTTTTTTTTTGTTTTTGTTTTTGTTTTTGGTGGTAGGAGGTAGGGGTAATCAACATCCAACCACCCATGACTTTTGCTTTATATAAAATATATACCTACTAGTATATAACATCACCCATTTTCCATATTTATATTTATACAACATACAGAATTATAGGCTCCCTTTCTTTATTTTCCTTCTTCTGTTTTCTTTTCTTTTTTTTTTCTTCTTCTGTTTTTTTTTTGTTCCTGACAAAAACAAAGTGGAAAATCTACTATATATATATATATATATATAGGAGTAGGAACAACGAATAGCAGCAGTAGCAGCAGGAGCAGGAGTGGTAGTAGTAGAAGCAACATCCATATATGAAGTATATACATATATATTTATATACAAGAAAAGAGAGTGATAAATAAAAGGGAGTCGTACCTTAAAAGCTCTTATAAATCATTTGAATAGCTCTTGCTCTTGTCTTACAGCTTACAACCATCCAAACATACTCCATATTATTATATATATACACAATATACCATTCTTTTATACATCTCACCTCATCATATACACCATCATACTACCATACTCCACTGACACCCATCATCTCCACCTTGTATATACAAAACACACCAAAAAACATTAGAATATTAGCTTCGAAATATTTATAATAAAAGAGTCAATTGTACAATGATGGTAAAATGGTATGGTGTTAGGGTTGTGGGGGAGATGTTAAAGTTTAGTTGAACGTTAGATGATGTTTTTTGATGATTCAGATTTTGGTATAGGGTAGAATGAAATATATCCATTTTGAATGTGTATACAAATAAAAGAAAAGTGATATACAAAAACGAATTGGATTCTCAACAATTGGACATCGTGTCAGATTACACAAAAGATTTCTTTGAATTAATCATAAGATTTGACCGGATTTTCCATTTCTTTCTATATACATTTTTTTTTTGTAAAATTTCCTTACAAAATCGTACAAAAAGAAAAGCTTTCTTATGGAAAGTTTTTGATCCGCACCCAACTCAGGTTTTATTTTTTTTTGTATTTTACGTTACAGTACGAAATGCAAAGATATTTTAATTTTCAAGTTGTTTTCCCTTTAGTGAAAATATTTTCTAATGAAATTCTCTATACTAACACAAACACACAATTTATTTATATCAGAAAAAATTTAGATAATATTTTTAGTGATTTGAACTCAGATATTATTTAAATTTATGCCGAATATAAGAAATTGTTGAGTTTTTGAATTCAAGAAAAAAAAAAGAAAAAATGGAGAAAAATATTTCTTAGAAATTTAAATTTTGCAGATCAAAAAATTCCCCAAAAAAAATATTGTGAAGTGTTTGTGAAGAAAGATTCAATTTTTATTAAGGTTACATTCTCAAGTGTCAAACATCAAGAAATATAACCATATAGATCATCCTTATAAAAAATCCTTCGAGACACACAACTGATATAGACATTTTTATATTATTTCTTTAAATCAAATAACAAAAAAAAAAAATACCTTAACATTCCAATCAATCTTTAATATCCTTTACATAAGCATCACTTTAAATTTAAACTAAAAAAAAAAAAGGAAAAATGTTTCTGTTAACTTAAAAAAAAAAAAAAGGATAAAACTTTAATTTAATTTCTTTTAAGATTTTTCACAATCTATGAATCTTATAAAATCACCACAGATTAAAGTAAACAATAATTTTTTATGATAAAATTTCTTTAGAGAGAAATTTAAATATTATTTGGCAAATAGAAAAAAATTCAAATCTAATCATTTTCTTTATTCACAAAAAAAAGACGTTTCTTTGGTCCTTTAAGACAAACTAAAAGACAGAAAACAACAACAACAATATAACTATAGTCAATTTCAAATTACTTTTATATCCCTTCTTCTCACAATAAAAATCCCCATTTAAAATCCTACATTCGATAAAATAAATTTTTAGTTGCAATTTAAGGAAGAGAGAGAGAAAAAAAAAATACTAAAAATAGAAAAACAAAAAATTTAAATCTTTCTTCCTTTCTATTTCCTAGTTTCACTTTTTCTCCTTTTTTTTTTTTTTGTGTGTGTGAGAAACTAAAAATCGTTTCCATCTCCCTTTTTTTTTATCTACAAAAAAAATAAAACATGGAGTCGAACCTTTAAAAAAAAATGGGGATATTCTTTAAAATCCAAGAAGATTTTGTCAACGAAAAATATTTTTTTTGATGCTTATGCTTCTCTTCAGTTACTCACACATTCCTTCCCCCATGTGGAAAAAGTCTCAGAAACACTTTCATAACAGTGAAATCTTATACCGACAGATAGAAAAAAAATATTATAGACAAAGTAATGTGTTTTGTTTCTTTATAAAACACAAATACCGGCACATAGAATACATAAGACAAATCTGTACGAATATTTTTTTTTTTTTGCAATTCATTGATTTGGAATGACAAGGGAAAAAGTGTGTTGTATATGGATGTGTGTAGGTTCCTGTAAAAGACAGAGAAAAATCTAGAAATATCAATAAACATGTGACGGATATGAAAATCGATTTTACACAACAATAGCAACAACAAAAATGTTCTTTTTTTTTTTTGTTTTCTTCAATTTATATTTCTGATACAATTTTCCTTTTGTATGTTTATTTTTTCCTTTGATTTTTTTTTTTTTTTTTTAGGTAAAAAAGCACAAACACACACACACACACACAGAAATTTTCATTGTTTTTTTTTTCTTCTCAGTTCAATCTGTGATCGTACAAAAAAATTTTAAAGAGATTTTTCACTTTATGCAAATAAAGGAAAAACAAAACGAAATTTTTATCTAACAAAATTTTTGAAAAATTTCATGAAACTTATGTAAATTAAATGTTTTCAGGTAGGAACATAAATGAAATTTTACATTTTATCGGTAAGGACTTATGATGGGTGTTGGCCCGCATTTTTTAACATATAAAAAAAAAAGTTCAACAATCTTCATAATATAAAATTGAAATCTAAAATATAAATAAAAAATTTTTGTCTAATTTTGAATCCAAAACACGAAATTGGTTGGAAGTTACAAAATAGAAAGGTTGTTCTTGTTTTTCATTTTATATTTTTTTTATTTTTTTTGTTGGTCCAGGTCAAATGGGGTGTAACCAAGCATCTCATAATCCCTTTTCCCTAAACACAATTTAAAGGTAGGAATTTTCCACATAACACGTTCTACCATTTTATCATTATATAAATTATCCGTTGGATATTTGTATGTATTTATGTATGTTGTGTATGTGTGTGTATGTGTGTGTGTGTAGCATATATATATTTATGTGTGAGTGCCTTGCCTGTATATATTAGGTATATAAAATACAACAGCATAGTTTACAATTCGCAACAAGAATATCTCATCGAGCAATCTTAATAACATTTGTATTTGTTGCATATATCGTCTAGTATGTACGTAAGTCAAGCAAAACATTTAGCTAAACATTATAGATAAACCAAAAGATACATAATTTATGTTGTATGTTCATGACTTTATATATATATGTGTGTGTGTGTGTGTGTGTGTGTGTGTATCTGCGTCTGTGGCTTTACGACTATTATGCTAAACCAGAAATAAGAAACTTTATTTATATAGAAAAAAAAAATTATAATAATTCATATTGAAGACACAAGAAACTATAAGATCTACTTTTACCATTTTTATTTTTGTTTGTCTCGATAGATTGAATTTTTTTCCTTATACATATTTTTCTATTTTTCCTTTTTATTGAAAGTTTTTTTCTTCCACTTCTTCTTCTCTCTTTAAAATTCTTCTAAACTCTTCTTCATTCTTAATGAAAGAAAAAAATAAAAAATAAATAGATAGTCTGAATATTAAATGCAATTGGGATGCAACAACAAAAATAATGCATAATGGAAAACACGAATATAATTCATATAGGAAAATATTTAATAAAGAATTTGCATAAAAACGTATAATGAAGATATTCTATTCACGTCACAATTTCATCTTCTTAGAAATTTTTTTTCTTCTGTTTTTATTTTTTTTCTTCTTCATTTTAAAGGGAAGTGTGATTGATTGAAAATTAGATTTTCAATTATGTATTATTTTTTTTTTTTTGTTCTTTTTCCAATGTCCTCCTTTTATCCTCCTGTTGATCAAGAATAGATGAATAAATTAAAGGGAAAATATTAATGCCAGCCGGTAGCACTTCTTTGATTGGTTCAATAGTCTTATTAAAAAACAGAGATTTTTTTTTTTATTAACAAAAAATTGATAATTTTTTTTTTTTGTTTGCGTTTTATTTTAAAATTTATTTAATGCGCAAACATTTTGAACATCGTTTGGAGTTGAAATAAGATCAAAAAAGGTCACTTAGAAAATTTATATTGAAAAATTATGAAAAAAATTATAATCTAGGGAGGAAGAGAGAGGGAGAGAGAGACGGCAAGAAAAAAAAATGTTAAAATATTAAAATATTCACTTTATATCCTTGTTTCGTCCTTTTCCGTTAAACAGAATACAACCTAAAGCATTTTTCTTTATTTTATTTTTTTTAGACGCTTACAATTATCCTTAACATTTTCTATCCTGTTGACGTGACACGAATATTTAAACTTATACTTTTTTTTTGTATATTGTCGGGTACATAATTTTCATTTAAAACAAAAGAAAAGAAAAGGAAAAAAAAAAGTAAAAGGAAAAAATAAATAAATAAATAAAAGTAACAACAATAAATTTTCACATTTAAATTAACAGAAAATTTTTTTTTCTCATTTCAGGTAAACTTCATTTTTCATCTTCTACCACCCCCGCCCGAACCCCCTTTATTTTGTTGTATAATAAAATATTAATTCAAGAAACTTGATGAAAATTGGTAAGAAAATATAAAAAGAATAAATAATACAAACACAAGTAAATAATACTATGACTGAAAAATATAAATAATTATGCAGAAAATGATCTGAAGTGAAGTAAAATAAAAGAAAAAGTAAAGGAAAAAAAAAAACAAGCAATTCAAACTTCTGGAAAAAAAAAAATAATTTTATATTGTTGAAAAGTAAGTAAGGATAAAAAGAGAAAGATGTTGAATAATAATTACATGATGTTTTCACACTAGCCAAGAACTTAAAGAACCGAAATATTGTTTGTAGAGAATGAAATTTTTTTTCCTTTTCTTTCTTGAACTTTGAATTTTGTTTTATTAAAATTCTGTAAATAAATTGATGTGAAAATGATTAACGGCAACAATTACGATTGAGTTTAAAAATTAATTTAACGATTTTTATTTAGGACTCGGATTTGCCAAAGAATTCTCAGAAATAATCGTCGTCCGTACATTGATTTATTTAGTCGATTCCACAATAATTAATTATAAAATTTTCAATCTGGTTTCTGTACACAGATTTCTAAGATTCAATAATTCAACTTTTAAAGTGGATTTTTTTGAATAAAACAATATTAATATTTTCTCCTTCCTTCCTCTTTCATCTTTAATTGCATTTTTTTCAATCCTTTGTTTTAATCCGTCTTACTGCATCTACTTCCAAAAGTAAATTGAAAAAAAAAATTGACATTTGTTTTTCAAACGTAATTGTTAACATTAACGAAATTTATTATGATTTCTTTAATAAT
The DNA here is from genome assembly GCA_963082725.1 of Pedicia rivosa. NCBI lineage: Eukaryota > Metazoa > Arthropoda > Insecta > Diptera > Pediciidae > Pedicia > Pedicia rivosa. Next base: position 35,191,912 of record OY720154.1, read on the forward strand.
TCCATTGTATTAAATGACTTTTAATTATTTCCCTGTCTTCATCTAAAATACACAATAAATGAACGGTGGCTGAGGGGAGGATGCTAAGAAACAAAAAAAAAATAAAACAAAAAAAATGGACTCGATTTTGTTTCCATTAAAATTATAATTTTTTTTATTAAAAAGATTTTTATTTCCTAAAGTTTTCCTTTATTTTCATTTTGTTTTTTTTCCAATTTCTTAAGAAAAACAAAACTTTCTTCAATGAAAAATTACTGCGGAATTTTTTTTTATAAGAAGAAAAAAATACAGAAGCAGAAATAAAGAAATAAAATGATTATGAATAATGGAAAATTTATTCTAATGGGTTTGACTGGACTTTTAGTTTTCTCTGCTATATTTTCATTCGTACATTTTTTTCTTTTATTTCTTCTTCTTTGTTTCTTGTACAAAAAAAAAAAAAAAAAGAAATTAATGCAATTGAATGCAATTTAAAAATGTAAAAAGAAAATTTTAGAAAATTCCTTAAATAGGCTGCAGTCTTATCATCGTGTTCTCATCGTTGACTTATTTTTTTTTTTTTTTTCATTTTATAAATTGAATTTTAATGAGAATTCATAACGGAAATGGAATATCCTTGCTAAGGGATCATCGGCTTTTATAAGATTGTGCATTAAGATTCTTAAAGGATAATTATAAATTCAATTCAATTATTATTTAGGTTAAGTTTAATTCAATGAAACTATCAATCAAAATCATAATATTACCATTTAAGTAACAAATGAAAGCTTACTTTTGACATTTTAAAACTATTTCTGAAAATGAAAAGAAAAAACCCGATGAAAATTATAAAATAAATGAACAAATTTGACTCAATTATTTTTTGTTTTTGTTCTTTTTCACCAACAAAACTTTTATATCTTCTTGGCATCGTTTCCAATTTCCCTCTCTTCTCTCTCTCTCTTTCTCTCTATCATTTTTTCTTGAATACTTTTCTCAATGAAAACTTCAGATTAAAAAAATGAACAAAACTTTCTTATTCCATCTTCTTCTAACATCTTTCTTCTTCTTTTTTCTTCTTCTTCTTCTTTATGCAAAAATTTTCAAATATTTAAGATTATTAAAATGCATTACATATTTAGTACAGACACATACTTAAAGTACACACACTATAAAGCGTACATATTTCATTTCCTCTTTTTATATTTTTAGATAAAAAAAAAGACAAAGATACAGGAAACTAAAAATGTGTGTACTAGTAAGAGAGACGATGAGGGGGAGGAGGGAGTAATATATTTATATGTTTTGTTCTTTTATTTTATACATTTTTTTTTTCTTGTCATATTGAATAAAAAGTTGAAACAAAGAAACACAAACAAAAAATATCTTCAAATAAAGTTACAACGTTACCTGATAAATTTCAAAATGAAAGAAGGAAGGGGTGGGAGGAGCAAAAAAGGAGAGTAGAAAAAAAAAAGCTTTTCTTCAAAAGAATGCCTTTATCGTAGTCGATGTTGATGTCGTTGTCGTCATCGCGAAAAACGTACAAGCCAAAAAAAAAAACAAAAATAGAAATAAATAGAAACTTTATGTTTTTGTTTCTATTTCTTGGGTATATTGGATTGCATAATAAACAGAATAAAGTGGAAGAATGTCTATGAGTATAACTTCAATAACGTCAAATACAATAAATCACTGAATGAAAATAAAAGAAAAAAATTCTTTTCTTACTTTGAAGAAATTTTTTTGTTTTTGTTCCATTTTTTTTTATTTTAACATTTTTTTTGTTCATCATAATTAGAATTATTTATTTAGAAATTCAAAGTTTCATAAGATTAGAAGGTAAAAAGAGGAACGACAATAAAAATCAAATAGAATATTAAGGATATCGAATCTTATAAATTATTCCTCTGAATGTCTGAATAAACTTAAATGAATTAAACTTTCCTCTTTCATTTTCCTAAGTTAAAAAATATTTTTAATTTTATAAATAATCTTCTAAATTACAAAAGTCTCGTTTATCTATTTTAGTTTAGTTTACACGATTTGTTTTTTTCAAATCTACTCTACAAACACACACACACACACATCGATTCTAAAGTTGACTTTGAATTGAATTTCTTCCATATTTATTTTTGATTCTTAGAAAAAGTACATTTTCATTTAGTTTCTGTTTCCAATTTTTTTTTTTTTGTATTTTATTTCAAATATATTGAAAGTTGCATTGAGTTAAAATATTCATTGCATGTGCATTCATCTGTGTATATTTTATGTATATGAATTTTGTTTAAAAATATATTTATATATATTGGGATTGTAAAGAAATTTATACGATATAGGATTTTATTTTGGGCTATATGCCAGAATATAGGAAAATCACATAAATTCATATGAAAACAATAACATAAATTAGTTTAAATTATAAATTTTATATGTACGAGTAACAACAACAACAACAACAACAACAAACAACAACAACAACAACAACAACAACAACAACAACAACAACAACAACAACAACAACAACAACAACAACAACAACAACAACAACAACAACAACAACAACAACAACAACAACAACAACAACAACAACAACAACAACAACAACAACAACAACAACAACAACAACAACAACAACAACAACAACAACAACAACAACAACAACAACAACAACAACAACAACAACAACAACAACAACAACAACAACAACAACAACAACAACAACAACAACAACAACAACAACAACAACAACAACAACAACAACAACAACAACAACAACAACAACAACAACAACAACAACAACAACAACAACAACAACAACAACAACAACAACAACAACAACAACAACAACAACAACAACAACAACAACAACAACAACAACAACAACAACAACAACAACAACAACAACAACAACAACAACAACAACAACAACAACAACAACAACAACAACAACAACAACAACAACAACAACAAACAACAACACCAACAACAAAAACCACAAATAAAAAAAAAAACAAAATAATTTGTATTCGTTACAATAAAAAAAAAAATCATTCTGCATGATTTATCAGACTTTAAATTTAACACCTCACACTCATCCCTTAATTAAGCTTATATGTACAGAGTTTAAAAAAAAAAAAACAACAAAAAATTTGAAAATAAAAAAAAAAAAAATACGATTCTAATGAGATACATAATTATAATTGATATAAACTTAATTGCCTTTTATTCCGCCGCTACTGATGGCTTATATTAAATTTCATCAAAAACAACAACAACAACAACAAAAAATCACGCGCGCGCGACAGGATTAATTAATTTATTGAATAAATTTCTTCTCTCTTTTTTTTTTGTATTCATTTTTCTGACTCTTCTGTATTATTTGTTGTTCGTACTATATGAAATATTGTAGGATGTATTCTCCCCTCTTTTAAATGAGGATTCCTATATATATATATATATACTTCCATCCATTTTCTAACCGATCAAATCATCATCCAACCCACCACCACCCCACCCTTTCATTTAAAACACATCACCCTCATACCCGCTGAAATCTATATATAAACCCAATAATAACACACAGCAGAGTACATATAAAGAGAAAGAGAGAATGAGAGAGAGAGAGAGAGAGAGAGCGTAAAATGTGAGCCAATTATTTTAGGATTACAAGGTGTCTTGGTTACTAATTACATTCATTCACAACAACATTTTATCACATTTATACGTTGTTTTTTTTTTTTTTTTTATCCTTTCTTTTCTAATTCTTCTTCATTCTTTCTTTTCACTTCATAGAGAAAAGATGAAAATGAAAAAGTTTTTGGAACGAAAAACAAGAAAAAAAAAACTAGAAAATAATAAATAGAAATGAAAGTTTTCGTTGTTATTTTATGTTGGGTTAATTTTAATAAGTTGGACACATGAAAATTTTCTCTTCAAAAACGTCAATCAATGTGCGTGTGACGTCAAATAATGTATATTTAAGGCATTAATGTCAAAATATAAAAAACACCCATACCATGTAAAAAAAAGTTTTGCTATTCTTGTGTTTCTTGTATTCGCCATAATATAATAACAATTGTAAAATTTTGTACGGTTGTGTGGGGTGGGTTTGTATGAGAAAAGAAAACTTACGAAAATAAAAAAAAAACTCTATCTTTTTGTCATTTTAATTTTCATATAAAAATGTTCAATCAAAATAAAATATTCAGAATAATGGAAATGAATTAAAATTAAACTTTTTTCTATTCAAGAGGAAAATTTCTACATAAAATAAAAAATACTCAAGGCTAAAGATTTTTGTTTAATGATTATTTTATTATTATCCCACTAAACTCACCTTATGAAATTTACTTTAATTAATTTGATTTTTTTTTTTACTTTGCAATTTTTATTTATGTTTTTTTATCAATAAAAATTTAGGCAATATTCGAGTAAAACTTTGGTAAATAAATACTTAAGAATTGACTTTACATTATCGTGAATGACTTTTAAAATTATTAGACAAACACATCATCTAGCAAAACTATGAAAAGTTAAAATCTAATTCACCTATCAAAGGAATGAATTCCAAACAAAAATAAGAAAACTTTGTTTGTTGTGCGTTATCACCTCCATTAATGTCCGAAAAAGAAGATAAAGGAGATAAAGAAGAAAATAAAGAAGAAGAAGAAGAAAGAAAATTGTATTTTTTGTATTTTTTGCAAATACAAATAAAATAATATTGGACCACAATATTGGACCAGATCAGAATAGAATAAAATGATAAAATCAGCTTTATATTATTATTTATTGAGATTGACTTGAATTAAGATAAACAATTTTTATATATTTATTGAAAACCTTTTTATTTGTTTGTATTTATTGATTTTGTACGCATACATTTACCAACAATGATTCTCAAGAAAATCAGTCTTGCTTGACCTACACTAAAATAACACAACAAATATAATTTGTCACACTTCGCATTTATATTTTTTTTCTTTCCTTTCCTTAATTTCATGTTTTTGTTTTTCTTTTGTCGATTTAACATTTTTCTCTTCCTCCCCCACTCTCTCACAATTTCCTTTACCTTTCCTAATTTATTTTTGAGTATGGTTTTTTTTTTCTCTTTATTTATTATTAAATAATCGATTAATCGATTGAAAAAAATATGAAACCACACAAATTATTATTGTATTGTATTTTTTCGTTGTTGACGTAATAAAGAAATAAAGAAAGAAAGAAAAAAAAAGAAGCAAATAGGGGTAAAAATAACTTCCTCAAGTCATACAAATGCACTTATTTTTTTTTTATGTATAAATTATTGTTAGATATTTTTCCCTCTAACAAAATTCACAACCAACATTCAATTGAGAATCTACACAGAATAATATTTATCATTCAATATTTATTTTATTATGAACATAACAATTCACGACAATGATTTTCCAATATTAAATTGAGTAATATTTTCAAGTTTTTCCCATTTTTTCCTTCTCCATTTTCACATAACAAAAAATCAAATAAAGTCAAGTGGAAATGCAATCGTATTTTTTTTCTTTGTTCGACTTTCTTCCTTCTTTTCATTTTCAAAGCTTTTCTATACTAAATAAATCTGTACGGTACAACGGATCTCGTACACAAATAATCAGATGTTATACGAGAGAGTAAAGTAAAACGTAACGTTTTTGTGGATTTGTACAATCAGAGTACTTTTTTTTTTTTTTACCTTTTTAAAATAAAATGGAGATAAAAAAAAAAATTACAAACCACTTCTGAGGATTTTCATTTTGTTCATCGTTCGTTCGTTTTTTTTTTTTTTTCTGTGGTGAAAATAAAAAAGACAAGATTGCGGAAAGTTGTTATATAAAGTCAGAGTAGAGTATCATCGTATCCGCATATAACATTTTAAGTTAAATCTTTTAAAATGTTTTTCTTTAAGTAACACAAACATGAAATCTGATATTTATATATCTGTGCAAGTACAGGTGCACTGATATATTATTGCAGTCGGGTGACAGTGAAATATTTGCATGGAATTTATTTTGGAATTGAAAATAATCGGAACCTGTGTAACGTGTAAATGAAATTTAATGTTGAAATCGTGAATTGGTTCATTCAATATTATCTTAGCTTTGAAGTTTAAAGTATGACCGTTCTGATAATCGAAAAATAAAAATCCAACTAATAAATTACCGACCAAAGTGGCAGCATGACAACATGTCGACGTTTGGACCTGGGTAAAAGAAGGGACGTTCGAGATAAGTTCACTTGCGAGTCAAGTACAAAACCATAAAAAAAAACTAACAAAAAACTGTAAAAATCGTAAAATTATAAAAAAGTTAAACATTAAAATTGTTAGCGACGGAAAATGAATTTTCACTTAGTTAAAATTATCATAAGTTTCAAAAATAAAGCATGACAAGAATGTTTTTTCTCACCTCTCTTGGGAAAAATATCAATGTCAATCTTAAATATTATATAATATATTTTATTTTTTCTCCCTAACTTTCAATCTTATGCCGTATGTATTATGCAAGTACCAAGTAAGTTCATTCCCATTGGTATATTAAGAAGAATAATTTTTTTGTCAGTTTCTTTATCAATTTTTTTTTTCTTTTTTTCTTCTTGGAGGGTAGATCAGTTTCTATATAACAGACATATTATTGCTCTCATGTTCTACATTTTACTCTTATATTACCTACACCACATAATAAAAAAATATTATATATATATATTTTTTTCTATAAATTTAAGTCACCATGAATAATCAGAAATAAAAATATTTGAAGAAAAAATTTCAATTCATATAAAAAAATAAAAATAAAATGAAGTTTGAGCGTAGGAAAAATAAAAATTTTTTTTAAGAGGGTTGGAATTGAAGAGCGCGTATTAGATGAACGTTTAGACATGGGATTTAATGTGTCTTATGTATGTGTGTGTGTCTATAGACAAAACGTCAAGGGGATGATTATTTAACGAGTTTTGAAATGAAATTAAAAAAGGGGTCGCTGTTGTTTTTTTTTGTTGATTTTATTATCATGATGCAATTGAAGAGGTCTTGATACAACATGCATTATTCCTGTGCACAAGACGAAAAAACAAAAAAAAAGGGATAATGGAAACAATAGTTTGTTATTGTATTTATTACATTTTGTTTTTTGTTAATATATTTGATAAATTTATGTGTCTCGCTTAAATCCCTGGCGCGCGTAAAAAATTCGTTTTATTAGTGTGCGTTTTATTCCGTGTCCAAAAGGATGCATAATGCATTTTTTTTTAAACTTTAAAAAAAACATTTTCAAGAAGACTTTAAAGGGGATGAAACGTATTACAGGATCAATTGGATTCGACAGAGTCAGCGATAAAACTTTGAGCGTAGCTACAAAAATAATTTTGTTATCTATCAAAATTTGTGAATTTTCTTTTTTATCTTTACCTTTAATTCTTGTCCTGAAATCATTGAAACCTATGGATTTCCAATTCAAAATCCAATTTCTACAAGAAAAAGAAATGGTGGAGAAAAGGAAGCATTAAAAGATTGACCGATTTTTATGTCGTATTTAAGAAAAGGAATTCTTAAAGATTTAAGGAAAACTATTTTACATAAATTCACAATTTTAATGACCCCATTTTTTTTACCTTCCTATGAACAATTTTTTGTATGTTTGAAGAAACAGAATATTCTAACTTTATTCGTAAATATAAGTTTTGAATATGATGGGTGAAGGTCAACATAAATTTGAACAAAAGATGAACAACTAAAAGAAAACCAAAAATAAAAAAAATTTCAGATTTTCTCTATAGAATTTCACTGCCATAAAAATCCCATATGAATTTTATAAAGAATATTGAAGTTTCACTGTAAGTATCTTTATTTATTATCTTATATATTATGAATTTCTATTCCCAATTCGGTAAAAAGAAAATAAAAATTTATACCTTAAGTATGTACGTTTTCATCTTTCGAAAAGTAAGGAACTCTTTTCGCGGCTTTAATAACAACAATAATAACAACAACAAAATACTTGCCACAAACGAGAAACTTTTCAAATTTCATATAAGAATAACGCGAAAAGAAAAAAGACAACAGCAAAGGCAAAGAAAAATGAAAAAGAAACTTTCTTACAGATTTTTGTTTTTGTTCTAAAATCAACAGAAAATAAAAATAAAAAATAAGGAAAATATGAAGAAAAATAAAAAACAAAAAAAACAAAAAAAAAAGAAACTGAAAAGAAGAAAATCCCTTTCAATATATCACAAATGATATGACTTTAATATCCTCTTTTAACAATATACGCGGAATTGATACACACACACACACATACACACTTATCCCATTTCCCTCTAAATATATCCTGATTTAAGGATTTTCAGTTTTCTTTTTATTTCATTGTTGTTGTGTTTTTTTTTTGTGTCTTTGAATTTAAACGAAATAAAAAACAAAAGCAAAATAAAAAACGATCATTTTTAAAATGAAAGAAAACAAAAAAAAAACAACATACTCACACACACACACACACACAACTGAAATCTTCTATGGGTTGGTTGTCTTGTTTTGTTTTGTTTTTTTTTTTCTTCTTTTTCTCTTTCAATTTTTTTTTTTTGTCGCCACCGCTTTTTTATTTGTCATAAGAACGGGGCGCATTATTTGAATATGAAATTTTTAAAATGTTTTATGACTAGAATATTCATCGCCATTAACGTACATTACATAATACTATATTTATTATTATGAAACAGAACAAGAAGAAAAAGAAGAAAAAGAAGAAAAAGAAGAAAAAGAAGAAGAAGAAGAAAGAAATTCTTTTTGTGTTCACAAGTATGAGTTTAGTGATGAGGAAATACCAAACGAGAATATTTTACTATACACAATACATACACAATGCACCCACATTTAAACCCATATGTGAAGGAGACAGAGGAAGGGATATCAATTCAAAACCATATATGAAGGAGACAGAGGAAGGGACATGAACGAAGCTTTTAAAAAAAAAAAAAAATTACATGCTGTACGTTACGGGTGCGCGTATAAAAATAAATAAATAAATAAAAATAATATTTATGTCACACATTATTTCATAATAAAAAATACAAAAAAAGGGAAATAAATCTTATTATTATTATTATGGAAAATCGCGATTAAACGCGATACAATAAAAAAAAAATGAAATAAACGCATATAGGAAATTTTGGCCTGTGAGCGCGTATAGGAACCAAACCAAAAATAAAATAATAAATAAACGAGACAATAATAAATAAAAAATTATTAAATGAGAAGAAAAAGAAAAAGAAAAAATGAACAAAAAATTGGGATGTCTCAATATTTAGGGTTTTGTGAATAAAATGTGTGTGTTGTTTTTTTTTTTGCGTCTATCCAGAGATTCTGTTCATATACAGAACCAACGATAGACCCATTTTATAATATTCAGTTGATTGAGTAAATATTATGGGAAACATAATAAATAATATTCACTTATCGTTTATTTTCACTATATAGAATTTATTATGATTTATTGTTTATTTATTGAAATATTATTAAAGAGGTTAAAACGGATTAATTTAAAGGTATAAACATTTCTGTTTACGTATACGTGTGTGTGTGTGTTGTATGTTGTGTATGGAATTTTGTAGACACAATTAAAAATCTCTTAATATTAAAATTAACAATAATTATATAAGAGAAATTTTCATGTTTCCCATTTATGTATTTTCTTTTGTGTGTGTGTGTGTGTGTGTGTGTGTGTGTGTGTGTGTGTGTGTGTGTGTGTGTGTGTGTGTGTGTGTGTGTGTGTGTGTGTGTGTGTGTGTGTGTGTGTGTGTGTGTGTGTGTGTGTGTGTGTGTGTGTGTGTGTGTGTGTGTGTGTGTGTGTGTGTGTGTGTGTGTGTGTGTGTGTGTGTGTGTGTGTGTGTGTGTGTGTGTGTGTGTGTGTGTGTGTGTGTGTGTGTGTGTGTGTGTGTGTGTGTGTGTGTGTGTGTGTGTGTGTGTGTGTGTGTGTGTGTGTGTGTGTGTGTGTGTGTGTGTGTGTGTGTGTGTGTGTGTGTGTGTGTGTGTGTGTGTGTGTGTGTGTGTGTGTGTGTGTGTGTGTGTGTGTGTGTGTGTGTGTGTGTGTGTGTGTGTGTGTGTGTGTGTGATTATCATACAATAACAATTATTCAGTCTCAACTACCGCATAATAAATGAATGTCATCATTTTTTGTATACCCTTTTCAATGGTTATAATTTCGCGCGTAATATTTTTTACCACCTTGCCTTTATACTACACTACACTTTTGTTTTCCTCGTACTTTAAATACACACACACATACCAATACACACATACACACACACAAACCATAAATGGAATATTTAAATGATTGTATAAAGAAAAAAAAAATTTGCTATTAAATGTTTTTTCCTGTAATTTACATAAAAATTTATTGCCCTATTGAAATTTTCTTCTTTCTTTTTTATTTTTCTGTTTTTTGTTTTTTCCATTTTTTCCATTTTTCCACTCATTTTTTCCCCCCGATTTTTCAGTAATAAACGTAAATGTTTGTTGTGTATTATTTTTCTATTCATATTTGTAATATTTTAATATACAATTTTAATTAGAATAATGATGATCACAATAATGATGATAATGATGATGGTGATGATGACGATGATTATTTGAGCTTTCATCATGTGTGTGAATATTGTAAATTTATGTGAAAAAAGTAATTTTTTTATATTATTTTTGATTATATTTTTTTTTCAAATAAAAAAAAACCAAAAATTACAACAACATCAAAGAATTACAACAACAAATTAAAAAATGGAAAAAACACACCAGTGAAGTTTTAATTGTGATTTATTGAAAGTATTTTGTGAATTTTATAAAAATAGAATACGATAATATATTTAATGACATATTTGATATTTTGGTGTACATACAAAAAAAAGTCCAATCAATTATAATATTGGTGTTTGGTGGATAAATATTAACAACATTTTGACAACATTATTCATTATTCCAATACAACAACAACAAAATATATCAATGAAATAAAAATGTAATTGTGTTCAATTTTAGTTAATTTTCAATCCATTTATACAATCACTTAGTAGAAGTTTAATAATATAATTTTGTATAGAGTCTAGGGAATGTGTCAAGTCGTAACTTTAAAGGCCCATAATCTACATATGGTGTGACGTGGTTCAGAACTCACCTCGTACTAACAAACTTAGTTGTTGATGTACTAGGGTCAATAATAACTAAATACAATACAATACAAGAATACTACAATAATTACGATCGAATGCAGAACAAGATTCTTTTCTCAAAACATAAACAAAAAACAAAATAAGCATTCACGCAGACACAACATAACGTAAGACAGAAAAAATAACGAATAAATAGAAAAAAATAAGCAATTGACAGTCACAAAAATTAATTATTTATGTAGCACGCAGAAAAGAAAAGAAAAAAATGTTCAATTGTTATTTATGATTCAACCAGAATTTTTATTTCCACTTTTAAAATTAATTAATTTTTTCTTTTTTTTTTTTTTGATAAAAGTTTTGATTTTTTAGCGGCTTCAAAAAAAAAATTATTTGTACAAATACAAATTCTGTTTATAAGTTTATAAATTTTTTGTTAAATAAAAGTTGAATTGTAAAGAACTCGTTCCCATTAAAAATATTAAAATATTCGTTGTTTCCCTTTTATCGCCAATTTTTTTTTTCTTCTTCTTCTTCTTCTTCTTCTTTAATAAAGCAAACTTCATATTTTCCATTTTATTCTAACAAATGAAATAATTAAAATTTTCTTTTATTTTCATTTGTGTTGTAGAATTTTTTTAATATTTATGCCCACTTAAATGTGGCATTGTACATTACAGAAAAAATTACAAGATCCATAATTAAAATAAAAAATTATAATCATCAGGCAGGTGAAATTTTTTGTGATTTCATTGAATTTTTTTTTTTAAGAGCAAAAAAAAAAAAGTGCATACAAATATTGTGGAAGAAGAAGTAAATATTTCATTAGCACTTTATAATTAGTATCAGAATTAGAAACGCATATAATGTAGTGACATACATTGAAAGTATACGAATGGAAAAATTTGCAAAACTTTTACTTGACTTTAAAGAGTCAACTGTAAAAATATGAATAAAAACACTTCAGTTACGTATAATTTATAATTGAAACGTCAACAGAAACCGCTTACAATTAAAAAATGTTAAAAAAAAGGTACAAGCAAAAAAAAAAAGAGAATCTAACAGAAACCAATTGAAAGGAATAATTTTCAAGTAATTCCAATGAAATTATAGAGTCAGCCTCCAACTTGAGATTTGTTAATTGAGGAAAATGAATGTTCACTCAATTATTTTCCAGATATTTTCATCGAAATTCTAAAGTTAAAAAAATCTCAATCAAAATAAATATTTTTCGTTAGACGTTAGAAAATAAGAAAAAAGTAAAATGTTTAAAGTAATTTGAAATTTATTAAATAAAACAAAAAAAAAACAGGGGGATTTCATTTGTTACCAATTTAAAATATCTAAATCTAAAATCTCTAAAGTATGTAATAGTTATCTGTGTTAGGTAACTTACCTAACCGTCTAATATAAAATTTATAGACGACAAAACATAGACTAATACGATCGGACATTAAATGTCATTGATATATCGTGACATCATTTTCATGTTTCAAAAGGAAAGCACAAAAAGCACAAACAAGAAATACGAAAGAAAATGTTTATAGACAAGAAAAAAAAATCAGTTTTCATTTCGTTCCTTCTTTTTTTTTTTTCTTGACACAAAAAGACGAAGAAAAAAAAATAATAAAAGAATGAAGAAAAAACAAATCGAACTCAAATTGCACACGTCCTCCTGACTCCATTTTTTTTTTCTTCTTCTTCACATTATATCAATACATGCAGAGAGAAAGAAAAATAATCAGAAAGAGACAAATATAGTGAAGGAAAATAGAAAGAGAAAATCAGATAAAAAATTAAATCTTGTGACGACTACCAACGTTTTTCCATCTTATAATATAAAAGGTAACTTTCTTTCTGCTGTTGAATTTTTTTTTTTTTTTACCTTATTTTGGTGACGGTATAGAGTGTGGGTCGAGACAAGAGAAATATATAACAAACGAAAGGTGCTGGCGACGACGGATGAATGTATTTGAGGTAAAAGAAAACTTAACTTAAAATAAAAAAAAAAAAACATACAAGAATAAAATCAAAAAGAAGGAAATGAAATTCTTGTCGTCGGTTCCTTTTTTTTTTTTACTTTTTTACTTTATTTTCCGTCCTCTTACCCCTATTCCTGCCATATATACTTATCATTTCCACCTTGGTCTACTGGGAATAAATGGATTTGTTGATTGGAACATGCGGAAAATGGAAAAAAAAAAATCTAACAATTGTATCTCACACCATACTTTCCACTTCTACGCCTTATCAACGTATTGTCTTATAAAGAATTGAGATTAAGTGGCATCAGGAGTGACATTATTTTAATATGACACAGAAATACTGGAAATCTTTTTCTCGTTTTTTTCTCTATGGAATAATATACGGATTTAGGTTCATGACGGGGTCATATTGTTTGTTATACCTAACACTCTGGTTATATTCACTAGAAATGTTAATAAAAAGAAAAAAAGGTAAATTTCCATTATAGTCTAATGTTTTGTCATTGTATCATTATTTAGTATTGCGAAATTCTCTTCACATCTTATCAATAATTCTAAATTCACTAATTCTAAATTGTCATTAAACCAAAAAAACGAAAAAAAAAAGAAGAGCATCTTCGACTTATAATTTGTCTCTTTCCCACATCTTGAAAGTAAAAAATCTATAGGATCTAAATAATGAAAATCCACGAGTTGAATATTCAATGATTTTGACATACATAAAAAAAAAAAGTTATTGGAAATATTTTACAACAAACAAGAAAATGTCAAAAGTAGATTTATAAGAAAAGCAGCAAAAAAAACAACAACAACAACAACAACAACAAGAAATTTTTCATATTTTATTTTTATTTTTATTTAACTTTTTCCTCTTCCTCTAGACGCGGCGCATTAAGTAAATCTACATAGAGAATATAAATAAGACAATCGTAAGACACTATTATTCTATTCTATATATTATTATTTTATAACAAAAAAGGAAAACAACAACAACAACAACGACAACGACAACAACAACAACGACAACAGCAACAGCAACAAGAACAAAATTCCAAATATATCTCTTTATGTTTAACATTATTTTCCTTTTGTTTTTCTCATAATAAAAATATGTTCGCACACAAAAGACAAAAGAACAGAAAAACGAAAAAAAGAATAAGAAGATGAAGAAGAAGAAGAACGAAAAATAAAAAGAAAAGAAAGAAAAAAAAACACTGAAAAGAAAGTCGAATAAAATAAATTGATTGTGTTCTTTTTCTCTTCTGACATCGTCTTCAATATAAACCAATTCAAACAAAAAAAAAACCCCCACTCCCCCCACCACACACTTTCATCATCATTCCTTTTGTGTACGTTTCCTTTTTACTTACCAAAAAGAATAAGAAAAAAATATAACAAAATTGGAATCACAGCACGATGAAGATGAAAATGAAGACGAAGACTTAAAATAAGCAGATAGTGTTGTTTCATTCAATACTTTATTTCTCTCTGTCTCTCTCCCTGTCTTTCACTTTGACTATGTTTTCCCGCATATTTTTTTTTTTTGTTCTTGAATTCAAAAGTAAGAAATCTATATATTTATGGCTTGATAGCAAAGAAGGATGTACATCAGATTTGGAATGAGTTATAAAAGTATGTACAAGTATATTTACTTATTGATATACACCATTGAGATGAGATGGCAAAGGATTTTCTTACAGAGAAAAAAAAAACAAACAAACAAACAAACAAACAAAAAGAAGAAGAAGAAAAAGAAAACATAGAAATAAAAATAAAAACAAAAAAAAAAAAAGAAGAAGAAATTTGTGAAATATTTCTGACAAAATATCGTCTTATTTCAACTGAAGTATGAAAGGAGTTACAATTCTGATGTGACACATTATTACAAAAATTCTGAAATGTTCAAATGGTATGAGCAATTTTATTCTCTATTTTCTTCTGTTTTTCCTTCTTCTTCTTGTTGATTTTTCCCTTTTTCTTTCAATCTTCAGTTTTCTTTCCTTAAAAGATTTTTTTTTTTGTTTTTATTTTCTTGTAAAAGAAAAATTGTGTTTTTACGTAATGGGTCCATCAATATATTCAGCGTTTATTCTTAAGTGTTGTGTTAGTAGGTGGATAAAGTGTCTAAATAAAAGATTATTGAAAGTTATAAGATGTTTTATTTCTTGTAAATTTAGAATAGAAATTTTTGTTTATAAAAATACAAAAGAAAAAAAATTTAGAATGTCGTCTGATTTGAATTCATGTCAATTTAAATTTGTATCAATTTACATTTAGATTATCATTTTAAAGGATTTTCTATAAAAAAAATATATACCCAGAATTAAGTTTAATTCTTAGAGAAATTAGAAGTTTCTTTAGAGAACAAATAAAATTTTATAAATCTTTATTTTTTGTTTTCAATTTGAAAAATTTAGTGATTCTTGGAAAAAAAGAATTTAAAAAAATGTGAAGAAAAAAAATGTCTAAAATTGGATTTTTATTGAAAACTCAAATATTTCTGAGAATAGGAAAATTGTGCAAACTCAGTTGAATTTTCTTCTTTGTTTTTTTTTTTTTTTAACTTTGGTAAAGAAAAGAAAGTCGAATATAAATTTTTTCTTTCATTTTTGCCACAGTTGCAAAAATGAAAATTTGTAAAAGTCCAATAAGAACAAAAAGCAAAAAAAATTAATTTATTAATTTCAATTTAAATTTCCAAAAGAAAATATTCGTCGCACTTTCTTTTCGATTTGAATTTATTTTAAAATGATCGATCCACTGACAACAATTTCTAAGAATTTTTGCTTTTCCAGAATATTCTCATTTGAATCAATTGGAAAATTTACCAGTACCAAAGACACTAAATGATTCTATTCAATTGTTTCATTTAATAATTCTAAGCAAACTTATTTTATCCTTATAAAATAATTTTAAAACAATCAATTTAAATTGACATAATCAATTTAATATTAAACAATCCCCCCCCACCCCCCCCCCACAACCACCCCATTCCCCTTATCAATAAACAATCTAAAACAGATATTTCCTGTTTTTGTTGTGTTATTTATCCTTTTCTCTTAACAAAAAAACTGTCTACTTAAGGGTCCTATGCTGTGAACAGCAAACTCAGATTTCAGTTCGTTTCTTCTTCTTTATTCTTTCTTGCGTAATTTAAAAAACAATGAATGAAAATACAGTAATACTATTTTTTCTATTTTATCTTTTATTCATGCCTGCCGACGCAAATTCGTATTTTTCTGTTCGGCTCTTGTTATCTTTTTTTATTTCTATTTCTAATATTGTTGCACAAGTATTATTTTTTTTGGCTGTATTTGTGTTTATTCTATTCTCAAAATCTTTTATTCGTACCCGCCGACGCGAATTCGGATTTTTCTGTTCGTTTCTTTGTTTCTATTCCTTTTTCATGTATTATATTATATTATTTGTTTTCATTGTATTTTTGTTTACAAAATTTTCTATGCACCTTTATATTCTCAATATATTATATTTTGTCTTTTTTTTGGTTTATTTCATTGCGTGTGAAACTAAAAATTTTATTATTTGGAAAAAAATAATTTTTGTTTCTCCAAATTCGTATGCACATATTATTTTTATTTAGGGTTTATTATTTATTACTAATTCAGAGATTTTTTGGAAAACAAAAGGGAAAATATAATAAAACATCGATTCTATTATCAATTAAATTATTAAATTAATTAATTAATTATATATAATTATTATTAATTAATTAATTAAATTAAATTATTAATTAAATTAAATTAAAATTATTAATTAAATTATTAATATTAAAATAAAAAAAAAAATATTTATAATAATAATTGCCCTGAAAACAAATATAAATTTCTATTCAAAAATGAAATAACTCAAATAAAACGAAGCAAATAATTTTGTCTCTTATTTTACATTTTATAATATTTAAAATCAACAAAATTTACACAAACTGAAAAACACACAAATAAAAATATTCACCGATGCACAAACCACGCCCTACAAAAACAATACGAAAAACAGCATAAAGAAGAAAAAAAAATTCTCAAAAATTTTCATTCATAAACACAAAAACTATATACGCGATCGTATGGAGAATTCGATGAACTAAAAACATGTTTCTCTTCCCTTTAAATAAATAAAATCGTAAAATTTTGTATAAAAATGATGTTTTTAAATTAATTTATTTTCGCTATTGAAAAATTTTTTTTTATGAAATTTTGATTGAAAAGTGTTCAGAAAACTTTAATTATACTTTTTCTAGTAAAAAAAATTAATTTTTTTTTTTAATCTAGTAGTAATTTGAAACTAAAAAAGACCCATCTTTTAAGGGGCTAAAATAAGGGTTAGAGATCAAATTTCGAATTGAAAAGAGCATTAATGCTAGTAACTTTCTTTTATCTTTACAAATCCGTTAAAATTTTTCAAATCGGTAAAACCATGTAGAAAATATGAGGGGGGAGTTTGACCATGTTTTGTGGATCTTACAGCATTATACTCTTAACTTATATCCTTGAAGAAAGATTTTCTTTCACAAGGCAAAAAAAAAAAAAATCAAAACAAAAAAAAAACCAGAAGAAACTTTAAAAGACGAAAAAGAAGAAGACGAAGAAGAAGAAGAAGAAGATGGAAAAAAAAGGAAATCTATAGATCCTATCCTATCCTCATCTTGACTAAACTTGAATAGAAATAGATTTGAATTTTCTAAAACAGAAACGCAAACACAAAAAAAAAAACGCTTTAATCGTTTGAAATTAATTTTGCAGAAGAAAAAAAAAAAAGGGGCGATGCAAAAAAAAAAAGAAAAAAAGGGAAAATCCTTTTAGACGAAATTTAATTTAATTTTTTTTTCTTCTTTTCTTCTTTCCTTCTTCATTTTTTTTCTTATATTTGGTTGCTGTTTTTTTTTTTTGTACACTCCATTTTATTTTTATCGTCAATTATCCAGTAACAATACAAAAATTGTTGGCAAAAAAAAAAAAAAAAGCTCAACTCTCATTGCATCACACGATAGATTTTCTAAAAAAAAGCGCATTTTTTTTTTCTTGAAAATTATTTCATCCTTTTACGTTCATTTGTTTTTGTTCATCCTTTTTTTCTTTTTTTCTTTACTTCTCTTACTTTTTGTTGTTGTTGTTGTTGTTTTTTTTGCACCATTTCAATTTCAACCAACAATTTACTCTTGTAAATAACAATTTTTTACTTGAATTTCATATAGAAAATTGATTGAATTAGATCAACAACAACAACAGACAACAACAGACAACAACAACAACAACATCAACATAAGAAGTACAACAACACGACCATTATGACCAACGAACCTCTCTCGTTTTAATATTGATAATTTTTTTTTTCCCGTCTCCCACCCTACTACTTCTGTTGTTGCCATCAATAGTAAAAAAAAAAATTCACCCAGATAAGAAAGCAAATAAAACGTTGGTATGAGATTCAACTGAACTGGTACTTTTACTTCAATTTATAAGAAAATTGCAGTTTATAGGTTAATTCGTTCATGTCTACATTATTATTGAGACGTCATTTTCAATCTTCAGTATTCGATCAAATGCAATATCAGAATGAAGGAAGAACGAAAGATAATAATAAAAAAATGAAATGAAAAAAAAACGGGTGGAAAAAAAAATATAGAAAAATGATTAAGGAAAGACAAGAAGAGGAGAACCAAAATATAATATAAAACTGACATCATAGATTATTTTTCTTTAATGGGATAATCAATAATTTTTCTTCTTTTCAATATTAATTACTAGAAAAAAAAATTTATTATTTTCTCTCTTCGACTTTTTTCTGTTTTCTGTTTTCTGTTTTCTTTAATAATAAATTATTATTTAGGTTAAAGTAAATTTTTACAAGATAAGACAAGACAAGATTTAAGTAAAAAAAAAAAAAAATATGTCTAATTAATATTTATTTTTATTTAGTATCAAGTGACGGTATAATATTATCTATACTATCCACCTAACCAAACCACCACCCCCATCTCAAAACGATGGGTGGATAATCAATGTTCAAACTTTTTTTTTTTTTCTAAAATTATTGGAAAATATGCAACCAATGTGAAAAGTGGAAACAGTTAAATTGAGAAAATTTTCCACTGATTAATCACTCGACTGATTTTCCTCGACATTCAAAAAATGATTGAGTTAAATTTAGGACTTTTAACAATTAATCATCAAAATCAATTTTTAATTTTACAATCAATTAATTCGTTATAACGAATATTCATTATAAACTGACAAAAATTATTAATTTTTTATTTTTTGAAATTTTATTTCACATTTAATGTTGTTTTTCTCTTCATTTCCAATGAACTTCCAGTGAACGTTAACAACAAAACTAAACAAAAAACTGTTGGAAAGATTAAATGTAAGAAGGGGGGGAAAAAAATGTCTCTTCTAAAAATTTACAAGAAGTACCACGATAATCACATACACAAGGCACACAAGTTTATTGAAAATGAGAGTTATTAAGATAGTTTATCGTAAAACTCAGATAAACAACAACAACAACAACAACAACAAAAAAGTGTAAAAGAAAAATAAGCATAAATTTTTGTTTTTTCCTTTAAATCCAGTTGATAGAAGAAAATGAAAGAAAGTTTATTATTAACGTTCCTTCTTCTTCTTCCTTTCTTTCTTTCTTTCTTTCTTTCTTTCTTTTTTTTTTTGCTTCTAAACTTTTTTAATTGATTTTGATTAGTTTCCTAAAACAAAAACACCAACAAACAAACAAACAAACAAACAACAAAATGGGAAAAAAAAACAAACTTTAACCGCGAAAGTAAAAAAAAAAAAACTGTCAATTTAAATTGTTGTTATCCCGTAAATGGGGACGGGTATGTGAAGACGAGAAACGAAACGAAACTTTTTCGTAAGACGGAAAGATTGAGACAACGTGAGACAGACAATTATTGTTTATGGTTTCATCTAATTCTAAACTATTTTCAATTAATTTCTTACAATAAAAAAAAAAAAAAAAAAAAAACTAAAGAAAATTTTTTACCCGATTTCTAATTTGAGAAAAAAATAAAGATTTTTCTTAAAATTCAATTCTGTATAGAATCGTTCCAAAGAAAAGGAAAAACAATCCACAATGACGTCATTAAAAAAAAAATAATTGTTACACTTAAAAATATAAATTATAGGAGAGAAAAAAGATATTTTTGGATCAATTTTAAAAGAAGAAGAAGAAGAAGAAGAAGAAGAAGAAGAAGAAGAAGAAGAAGAAGAAGAAGAAGAAGAAGAAGAAGAAGAAGAAGAAGAAGAAGAAGAAGAAGAAGAATTGTGCTTTATCATCGTTACATTTTCTTCGTTTTTTATCTTCCAATTTTTTTTTTTTTATCTGTTTTAAGTTTTTTTTAATTAATTCGAAAAGTAAAAGAAAAACGAAAGAGTCCAATGATTTAGCAATCTATATTCACATTGGACAGAGAAATTGATAATTGGTTTTTGATTGATGACACATACAAAAAAATTTTTTTGTTATCACAATTTCCTTTGAATTTTCATCAATAAATTTTAAGCAATGGAATAAAAAAAAAAAACACAATCCAACCTCCAAATAATTTTCGGTTTACTGAATAAAATTGTGACTAAAAACCCATATTTTCATTTAGTTTATTGAATTTTGTTTAATTGAAAATTGAATTGAAAAATAAGTAAAATATTGATTTGCATGCATTTAATTATAATTGTTAAAAATTTTGTTTTTTTATGAAATTTATATAGAAAAGTGGAAAATTGATGAAAATAACAACACAAACAAGGACAACGATATCAATTCCAATTTTAATTATCAATTTAAAATTGAACTAACAACGGAAAAACTAATTAAAAATTGATATCGTTTGTCTTGAATTTCCTTTTAAAATCAAAAGAGAGAGAGAGAGAGAGAGAGAGAGAGAGAGAGAGAAAGGAAGTAAAATATCAGACGACTAATAACAAACACCGAAAAGTTTTCACATCTTAAAGTAATTGTCGCCGTCATTTGTTTTCTGTTTTTCCCTTGTACTTTTTTTTTTCTCTCTTTCAAGTCTACACAAAAAACAATTGAAAACTAAAGCAAGAAAATGAAACGTAAGATACATACACACACACACACACAAGAACAGCAAATAATCATACACGTAAAATGATGATAAAAGTACAAAAACAGCAAAAAGAAAAAAAAAATGAAAAAATTGTCCCCATAGAATTTTGTTTCTAAATTGATTCAATTAAATGAAATTTTTTCTCTTTTCGGCAAAAACTTTTCTTTTTTTTTTTTGCTTTCCGTTTTTTTTTTTTTTTCTTTTTTTTAACTGCAGTTTGAAACATAACGTAAACGTAGATAATTTTCAGGGGTAACCTTTTATTATAGAAACCGGTAAGAGGAAGGGGGTTGAGGTTTGTGTAGATTGTGTGTCGGCAATAAAAAAAACACACACACACACACACAAAATTTTTTTTTTTTTTTGGTTTTGTTCCTTTTTTTCACAGTACAGAAATTTAATCATTTAATTAAAAGCGGGGGGAGAGTAAAAAAAAAAAAAAAGTTATGTCAATTTTTCTCATTTTCCTATCCTTCCTTTATTTTTTTTTTTTTGTTGATGATGAAAAAATGAAGTGCGGTGAAATCGATAAACATTATTTTTATTTTATAAAAAAAAAATGTTGTCGTAATGTACAGTTTTTCTATGTACCAACCTCCTGTTTATTAACGATCCCGATGTACAGTTTTTCTATGTACCAACCTCCTGTTTATTAACGATGCCGGAATTTTATTTATTTTCTCTCGGCTAAAAATCATGATAATCATAGAGAAATATTTTCATCAACATTTATGTTGTTCTGAACAAAAATTTTTTACTTCAATCTAATCATCAATTTTTGGGTGTAGTTCCTTATATGAGGATATTCTAATAAAAAAGAAGTAAAAGAAAGAAATAGATGAAGAAGAGAAACTGAAGAAAGGGAGACAAAAAAAAAACAACATATAACGACGTCTGACTCTGTGAGTCGTGAAAAGTTTGAAGGGGAGTGTAGGGGGATGTGTTCAAATAATAAAAAAAAAATTGTTTTTATTTTTTGTGTGTTTCCGCATTTAACATTTTCCTCTTCCCATTTTCTTCTGTGCTTTTGCTTTTTTTTTTTTTTTTGTGGTTAAGCAGAATTTCCTAAATGGGCATGTCTTTATTTTTTTTTGTTGTTCTTGCCAAAAAAAAAAAAAAAATATATTAAAAAAGAAAATGAACCAAAAACACAAAAGGGAATGTGTGTAAGAGAGAGAGAGAGAGAGAGAGAGAGAGAAAGAGACAGACAGAGTAAAAAGTGTCTTGATGTTGATTTTGAATATGATTATTTAATTTTATCTATATGCCCATAGATGTCTGTCTGTCTGTCTGTACCGTCTGGTACTGTTCAACTTCAAATATACAAAAAAAAAAACAAAACCAAAATAATAAAAAAAATTTCAAATAAAACTTTTAATGGATTGGTGCGGTTAAATTTTGTATATTAAGCATAAAAAGTAGGAGAGATGTGAAGAAAGAAAAAAATGAAAAGGAAGAAGAAGAAGAAGAAGAAGAAGAAGAAGAAGAAGAAGAAGAAGAAGAAGAAGAAGAAGAAGAAGAAGAAGAAGAAGAAGAAGAAGAAGAAGAAGAAGAAGAAGAAGAAGAAGAAGAAGAAGAAGAAGAAGAAGAAGAAGAAGAAGAAGAAGAAGAAGAAGAAATATTAAAAAATTATGTGAAAAGCCAAACCCAGTCACACTTTATTATGGCCCTCTTTTATATATGAATGTTTTTAGACAATAAAATTCAATTGAATTTCTTCTTCTTCTTCTTTTTTTTTTTCTGGCACGTTTCAATCATCAATTTGAATAATAAATTTTGATAGATTTCGCCAAGTTAACGTGTGGTTTGTGTTTTTTTTTTCTCTATACATTTTTTTTTATTTTTTGATCATAATTTCAAATATTTTTGTACAATATAAGAAGAAGACCATACGTCACGCCACCAACAAATAATGTTCAAACTAATAATAATTTTTATTTCTTTCTCACACAAAAATCGAAAACTTCAAAGTTTAACTATTTATTTCCTGTACATCTTAGTGAATGTGTGAGCATGTGTGTGTGTGTATGTGTGTGTGAATGTGTTTGTATGTATGTGTGTTTATAAATAAAATGAATTTTGATTAAATTAGTGAAGTTAAGACCGAATATAATTTCCGGAAAATTTTTAATATAATATTGGCATGCCATAATAAAAGTTTTATGTATTGGAAAGATTATCGAAAATATTTTAAATATAATTTTGTAATAAACAAATAAAAGACGATTATAATTATAAGAAAATATTTGAAAGATGAAACATAATAAATTTGTGTATGCATCACAATAATTAAACTGAAAAGAAACAGAAAGAAAATTCTATTGATTTAATTAAAAACTTTGTAACTTCTGTTTTCTATGTGTCTATGAAAATTTACGTATATATGTGTGTGTGTGTGTGTACGGATTTACGGTTTTCAAGATTTGATGAAAAGTTTCTCTCTATAGATTGTGCTTTACCAAAATATAAAGAGTGACTAGAGACGAAAAAGATGGAATTTCTGTTGATTGATGCGGTTTTCATCATCAGACTTTATAAATTTTTAAAACATTTTAACTTTGTGTATATAAATTATGATTGCACTTTTTAACTGATAGAAACATTTTTTTTTTGTTGTTGTTGTTCTTTTGTAATTTAAAGGTTTCCCACAAGGAAGGATAAAATGATTTTGTTTATAAAGAATATTTAATTGAAATGGTTAAACTTTATATTTTGGCAATAATTTATGAATATAACATTTTTGTATGATAATATAAATTAAAAAACTGACTAAATTATTTCAAATTAAATAAAACTTCAAAGTGCAAATTAAATTTCTATAAATATAAATGAGTTAATTATATTTACAATTTAATGTATCAGAATAATCATTTTATTATTTTCTAAATTATAAAAAAAAAATTTAATGTATAAACTTTAAACTGAAGTGAATTGAAGAGAAATGTAAATACATCAAATACAAAATTCCGGCCGGTGTGCAGGATAATGTTTTAACCGAACAATTCTTCTTAGGAAATCTGCATGTTTCCTAAAGAGCAGGCAATGTGCCGAATCGAATTAAAATTGCATGTGCAGATGCTAGGTGGTTCAGAACCCACCTCAAAAAATAGTAGGTCTCCTAGTTACTAATAACCTTAGTCGTTGATGTACTAGGTTAATAAAAAATTGAAATACAATACAATACAATACAAATACAAAATAATCAGGGATGTGAAAACGAGATCAGTAATCTATAAATTGTGATTTTGATCATAAATATAAATTACCTACAACAATTGTAAGTAAAGAATTAATTCATCCAATAGAAATTTTTCATTTTGTTACCTCGTTGAATAAAAATAATTTACCAGAACATTTCATATCAGTTCATGTCTTCACTCAATTTTCGTATTCGTTCCTTTATTTTAATCAAAAATACAAAATCGATTGGATATCATTTCCAATTATGTATCTATATATGTGTAATGTTCAAAAGAACTTTACAAATATTACGTCAATTCAATAATAATGTAAACGTAAATGTAAAATATAAACATCAAACATTTTTAAAAATTCTTAAATAATTTTTAACTTTAATATCAAATCAAATCAATCAACTTCTTATATATTTTTTCTCCATTTATTCATTCTATCAAAAGTAAGAAGAAAACAAAAAAAAAAGGAGTAGGTTTTTCCTTTAAACAAGAAAAAAAAAGAGTCTTCAAATATTAAATCAATCAAAATTCGTTTTCTTATTTTTTTCATCTCAAATTTCTTATTTGAATAAAAATGAATATTAATAAAAAAGGAAGCAAAAAAAAACGAAAATACAAATAATCAAATAATCTAAATTGATATTCGTTTACTTTAAAATTGATTTTACCATATTTAGATTCTCAAATTGGTCACCAAAAATATCTTTTAAGAAACATTTTAAGGAATCACAGAATCTGAAATGAATGAAAATTTTAAAAATTGCTTTAAATTATAATTTTAACGTTTTTACAAAAGTCACCAGTTTATTGTCTAAAATCTGTAATAACAAATATAACGGGAATAGACAAAAATTCCAGAATTTTTTCATGTTTTCCATAAAATCACATAAAAAAAAACAAGAATTGTATTAAATTACGAGAACAAACAAAATCATAAAGTTTTGTGTTCACTTTTATATAAACAAATAAAATTCTATGTTTTGTATTTTGTTTTTGTTTTTTTTTTTCATTTTAGACTCACTGATGTGAATTTGAAATATAAAAAAAAAATAGAAATAAATAAATAGAAGAAAACATGAAAATAATATACACTAATAAAAAAAAAAAAAAAATAAACTAAACAGAAAAACTACAAAATGTTAACACTGGGCGTGCAACAGAGCGCACTCCTGTATTTCCTATTTTATTAGAGAGAAAAAAATAAATCTAACTATAAAATAATAACAATAAAATTCAAACACAATTTTCATAAAACAGAAATGGAAGAAGAAAAAGAAGAATAAAGAATAACAACAAATTTCCATTCAAAACTAACAAAAATAATAATAATAATAATAATAATAATAATAATAATAATAAACAAATGTGAGATTGTAGTCTGGTTCTTTGGAAAAGACTCAAACCCATGTGGAAAACATTTTCATATGCATATATAAATTTAAGAGTTGAAATCCGTTATTTTTATAATACAAAAAGATAAAGTTTTATGATAATTTTATATACTTGTATTTGTACTTGTATTTGTATTTGAATTCAGTTTTAAAAGCTTTACAAATAGTTACAATGTATTTAAATTATCTTTTCATAGACATCATAATGATGACCAACCCCCATCATACATCATCACACATTCACAAAACAATTTTAAATATGAGATGGAAACATTTTTTTTTTAATAAGGATGAAAAATTCTTTCATCAAAATGCAAACCATAAAATTTAGAATGAGAAATTTACAATCCTGAGACAAAAAAAAATTAGCTTAAAATTTACTTGTAAAATTTCATGAAATTTATGAAAGATATTTTTATAAATATTTCAACATTTCTTTTTTGTGTTAAAGTAAAAAAAAAAACCTAATTCTACAGATTTTAGTGGCAATTAAGAAAATAAAGATTTTATTTCAATTTTTTTTAATTTTTATTTAAAACAATTAAATTAAGTTGCTTTAATTTTGGTTTATTAATTTTTAATTAATAAATTTTAATAATTGTGAATGTTTCAGTTTTCACAAAAACCTAAACCCAGAAAGTTTTAAATCGTAACAAAGAATAAAATAAAAAGTGTTTAAAGTTTTTACAACTGAAAAATTTTTGTTCACACTTAATAAAACGATTTTAGACACCAAAATAAAAACTTTCTTTCATCAGAAAATAAAAAACAAAAAAAAAAAATGCAAGAATGTCAAGATATTTTGAAATTTTTCCTCCATTTGTTTTTTTTTTGTTCTTTTCTTTGAAGACATTAAACTGTTTATAAGTACATCCTACACTTTTCTATGTTAAAAGCAAAAAAATATTGTATATCCACTTATATAAATCCTTTGACTTGATCCATCACCGTACATTAATACCCCAAGTCTTATTAAAAGAAAAAAAAAAAGTCTTAAGACTAATTTTAAATATTACAAAGTTTCAAAGAGGACAGTTGTTCTTCTATGTTCGTTCTTTCATTTTGTTATATATATACTTTTGTTATTATCATTTACAAATTATTTTATAGAATTATATGATGACGAAAAAGTTATGGGAATGTAACATTTGTACATAATAAAAAAAGAAAACTTTAATTTGATGATCATTTTTTTTTTTTTTTGTGCTTTTTGTTTTTTATTTTGTTTAAACGTGTAACAGCAACAACAACAACAAAAATTATTAATTGCTTTTTTGAAATAAAATCCAAAGAACAGAAAAAAAATCAAGGAAAAATTATTATTTTATATTTTTATTTTATTTGAATATTTATAGGATTGAATGGGGGGCTGGGGGTGTAACATATTTAACAGAAGTAAAATATGTAGAGACGATAAGACAAAAAAAAATATTACAATCTATGATATTTATTTAATTCTGACGATTAAGCCGACAATGTCAACCTTTTTGTTTTTATTTCTTTTCTAAGAGATTCTTATTTAAGTTTTCAGTTCATTTGTCTTAAGAATAGTTTTCTAAATTTTAATTTTAAAAAGTTCCCGAGAAAAATACTAAAGCTGAAAAGGATTTCGTTTTAATTAGTTTGATCAAAAAATAGTTATAATTGGGAAATGACTTTTAAAAAAAATTTTTTCGAAGTTTTTAAGTGGAAAAATTATGATCGAAATAATGATTTCAAACGATAAACTTGATACATTTTTTTTTATTCGTCATTTAACACAACCCCCCCCAACATTTAAATTATTTTTGATTAAGCTTTAAACTTTTGAACAAAATAACTTTTGACAAATAAAAACAAAAAAAAAAAAAAGACTTTAAACACTTTTTGTGTTCAAATACGCGTGACGTCAATAAAGGAAAAGTAAACAAATTCTCGGGTCCAAAATACTTCATTTTCAACTTTGAAATTTCTTAATATAAGGAATCTTTTATTATTATATTTATTATTATTATTATTATTTAGGAGTTACTTTTTAAACAGGAAGTAGAAAAGGAAAATAGAAATGAAACAAAAAGAAGAAGAAGAAGAAGAAGAATAAGTTAAAATTGATGATCATCGACAGGGTGTGGATGCTACATTATTTCATTTTTGATTCTTTTTTTATATCACATCTCATCCTATTCTTCTTGTTTTTTTCTGTCTTCTTGAATTTAATGATTGTTTGTAACATTAAATTTAGAGCAAACGATAAAAAAAAATAAAGAAACGCGTTAAAAAAAAACTTTTTTTTTACGCACCCAATACTTTATCTGTTTTACTCTCTATTCTATATGGGGAATAAGACAAACACACACACATAGTAACACACGAACACACACACACATAGTAACACACACACACACATACATATAATAACAAAAAAAAATGTCCTCTTCATGTTCGTTCTAATATTTAATGTTATTATGAAAGTTCCTATAAAATTTACGATCTTTTACCATTATTTTCTTCTTTTTTTTTTTTTTTTTTGTTATTTTCCTTTTCATTTTTCCACTTTCACTATTGAAAAACGTAAATATAAATCCAAAAGTCCAAAAAAATAAGAGAATAACTAAAGCAAAAGCTAAATAAAATGACTAATAGCCTTTGACATCCGCCTTTCTTATATATAATAATAAAGTACGATGAAAAAAGCTTTCGTGCGATGATGGAAAAATAAGAAGAAAAAAAAATAAGAGAAGTATAGAGGAAGAAAGAAAGTCAAGATTTTTATTATTCAAAAACATGACACCCTCGTTCTTCATTTATATATATTATGGGTGGTTGGGTTGATCGTACAATATGGATGTTTCACCAATGTTTATATAGAAAAAAAAATAAATATATCGTCTCACATCATCACTCGCATTCATCCATATAACCATAGATATCTATACACACCCACCTACCTATTATTCTACCACCATCAATACCCATCCATTTATTTCTTATTGGATTGACTGGGGGGAATAGAAGCAAAAAAAAAAATATGTATACTCTATTTTACTTTTACTATATGCTCTGTTACTCTTCAACTTAATGTCCCAAAGATCTTTAAATCATCATCAATCATATCAGTACATCAACCAGTATATTTTATAATAATAATAATAATATATTATGGTGGAGTGATGTGTGTGGGAGGGTGGAGATGTTGCTGAAGGAGAAGACGTAGGATAATCGATTGTTGTTGGCCAAATAACAAGCAGCAAAAAAAAAATAACAATATAACAACAAATATTAACATCAAAATATCGATGGAAGCAACAACAAAATAAATATACATTTCTAAGAATGAGAAAAGGAAAAGCGAACAGATCATAAATAAAAGAGAAAAAAATAAATAGCGAAATGGGAAGACACCACGCAAAGGTTAAAAAAAAATACCATTTAGTAATTTATTTTTTGAAACGGTTTATCCAATCAAATAAAATGTTGCCTCATACTTTGAAATATTAAAGCTTAAATCCACTTATCCGTTTGTTGTTGTTTTTTCTTTCCTTTAATACTGATTGAAAAATATAAAATTACGGAAAAAAGGAAAATCTCTTAAATTAAAAGAAAATTGAAAACAGAAAAAAAAAACAACGATTATTAATCGAGATTTAATATTTTTTTATTTCATTTTTTTTTTATTCATTTTGAAAAAATTATAAGAATTAATTGGGTCAAACTAGATCCATTTCAACGTTATGCCAAAACAAATAAACTAATTTCAGTTTAATAAAAAAAGAACAAAAAAAAGCAGGAAAACTTAAATCTACATAAATGAATCACTTAAATAATTTTTTCACTAATTAAACAGAATCTATGACACTCCGGCAGGTGTACAGGATAAGGTTTTAACCGAACGATTCTTCTTAGGAAATCTGCATGTTTCCTAAGAGCTGGCAATGCGCCGAATCGAATTAAAATTGCATATGCAGATGCTAGTTGGTTCAGAACCCACCTCAAAAAATAGTAGGTCTCCTAGTTACTAATAACCGTAGTCGTTGATGTAAACAAACAAACAAACAGAATAAAATTTGTCAACCTTTATAAATGGGAGCAATTCAAAAATGTTTTCTTGAAATTCAATGAAATTGGTCCCGGTGATAAGATTTAATAAATTTACGGGGATATTTTGTTGTTTTTTATTTTTGTTTTTTCAATATTCTATCGTCATTGTCTTCACACAATTACATTTTTTTTTCTCTGCACACTCAATAAACACAATCATCATTCTGTTATATTATTATCATCATGATCATCTTCCGGATTTTTGATTATTTGTTCTCTTGAGTTTAGTTTAGTTTTTACGTGTGTGTGTGTGTGTGTCATTTCTTTCCCTTTCCCTTTATTCTGTTTCTTTTTTCTGTGCTTTTGCCTTTTGCCTTTTGCCCTTCTCTATCTCAATACTTGTTTATACACAATTCTCTATAAATGACTCTACACCATTTCCATT
The DNA here is from genome assembly GCA_963082725.1 of Pedicia rivosa. NCBI lineage: Eukaryota > Metazoa > Arthropoda > Insecta > Diptera > Pediciidae > Pedicia > Pedicia rivosa. Next base: position 35,222,188 of record OY720154.1, read on the forward strand.
TATGTTTTTCTCATCTTATTTTCTTTTCACTCCTCAGATTTTTCTTATTCTTCCTCTCTGTTTTTTCTTTCTTTCGTTTTTTTTTTTGTTCCTGTTCGTATTAAAAATAAGAATAAGTAAAAAAAGAAAAGGTTTCGTGTTAATATTAAATTCAAACATAAATCGGAAATTCATGATCTTGAAAGATAAAAAATTGTTTGTTCTCCTTTTCTTATTATTATTCTTCTTCTTTATTTGATGTCCCTTTTTTCCCATTTCTACTTCTTCCTTCTTTTTTTTTTATTCTTTATATTATATTTTGTGCTTTTAGAAACGAATAAAAAAAGAAATAAAAAGATTGAGAAAAATTGTGGTGATGGTTAGATTATTGGATACCGTCAAAGATTCTTTTTCTTATTCTACATTTATACATCATCACATCATTATCATTATTATTAACATCTACATGAAGGGAGAGTATTGAAGGTCAATGTACATTTTAAGAAAATACAATTACACCAAAAAAAAGTTTCAACTTTAATAATAATTATCTCGTTCTTTTTTTTTTTTGGAGGATTTAATTGATTTTCATTAGATCTTTTTTTTTACTGAATATAATTTTAATCGAAAGCTTTTAATGAAATTATTGTCTTCGTAGAAAATCTTTTAATTATTTATAATAATTTAATTTTTGTTTTCTAATTAATAATTTATTTTTCAAAATTTACTTGAAAATTATGAATAAAATTATTGACAAATTGAAAAACCTGTCTAACTAGGAAAATTTCATTTACTTTCCTTACAAAGTTTCTCTGCCCTTTCCTTTTTTTTCTATACAGATTTCCAAATATGGGATAGTCCAAATAAAGCAGTTTTACTTTATTAGAGATATTCACCAAATTTTAATTGCATTTAACTCTCTTGCGTCAATTAGTAAATCCAGTTACAAAGAAATTCTTTTTGGTAAAATCCATAAAAAAAAAAAAATACAATGAGATCATTTCTGCACAAAATTTCAAATGAGTTTTGTTTTCTAAGAAATAATAAAAATAAACAAAAAAAAAAAGCGCAACAAAAATTCTTCAAAATTACGTCATTTTCAGAGATTTGTTTTTGTAACTGTGGATTCTGTAAAACTTCACAACACACGCACACATGCAGGCAGACATTAAAAATTATCAGAATAAAATTTAAGAGAAAAAAAACTCGATTTCATCATTTTAAAATGAACTTTGATAATTTATTTAGTCCTTCCCATCTCCTGTTTTTTATATTCAAATACAACTTATTCATCTTTTTCCTTTTATAAAATTTGTTTACAAAAAATGCAAGAAACCCCAAATTTCAAATATTTCTCGGGTCCGCATGTTTTTTTTTTATTTTATTCGTTTCTGAATAAAAATAAGAAAATGAAAAAAAAAAAAACACCCTTAAGAATAAAAGGCCCTTACACCCTTTACCTTCTTCTTTTACCTTCGAACTATTTAAGGACGTGACTATTCGTTCGTGTTAGATTTTCTGTTATCTCAAGTACATTTAACGTTTTTATTTTCTTTATCTTTCTTTCTTTCTCTATTTTCTTTCTTCATTCTATTTTTTCCTTTCTTTCTATTCTCAATTCAACTTCATACATTGTCTTATATGAACCCAAAATATCAACACACACACACACAAATACACACACACCTACAGTTGTAAAAACACATGTGACTCTGTATGAGTTTCATTGTGACTTTTATATAAAAAGTAAAACTTAGAAGACGACAACGATTCTTGTATTTTTTTAAAGAGAATTTTTTTTTCCATCGATTTCTTGAATCGACATCAAACGACATCCTATCTTTTTGCCTTTCTTACTCATTTTCTTCATTCTTCTTTACTTTCCTTCTTAACAAATAAAATCTTATATACACTTTTTTAGGGTTTACATTGTGTGTGTGTGTGTGTGTGTGTGTACCATTTTCTCTGTATTTTCTGACCAAACAATTTATACTAGACGATGGGCCAACAGAATTGATCCAGGGCAAAAAAAAAAGTAAATAAGGGATATTGAAGTGGTAAAGCGACATCTCTCTAGGATAACGGGGGATGAGGTTAAAAGAGAAAATTTTAAAGTAAGGATTTTTGTTGTTTTATTTTTTTTTTTATTCTTGAAATTACAACAAATGAATTTCTACATAAGTGCTTTCGCCTTGAACAAATAAAAATAAAAATAAAAATAAAAATTTATATAAATAAAGATCTCGGATGTTGGATAATTTACGTACCCATCCATTCCTTTCCCTTTTTCCTTTTTTTTGTTTATTTTTATTTTTCTGGTATGTTTTGTTGTATTTGTATTTTAACCTTATCAAATTGATTTTATATAAATTTTATTGAATAAAATTGGATCAATTGAATTGAAATTTAAATTGTGTAAATATAAATTGTGATGTTTATAAAACCGATAAATACGATTTAATTCAATTTATTTAGTAAATTTATTAATGGTTTGTATATTAAAAGTGTTTAATTATTTATAAAATTTATTGTTTATTATATAATATTTATGTGAGAGATTATTAGAAAACCAATACTGATTTAATTAAATAATATTTTTGATTATTAATTTAATCCTCTAATAATTCTATACTAAAATCTGGTTATGATTAAAATTGATTTCTCTACAGAGAGAGAGAGAGGGAGAGAGAGAGAGAGAGAGAAAAGAAACACAAAAATATTAAGATTATTAAAGTTTATTTAATTAGTTTAAAATAAACCCTTTTGTTCTGTACATTGTACAGAAGTTAATTTAATGGGATTTATATTATTGATTATTGAATTACAATTCAGACTAAGTGAAATATATTTGGATTAAAAACTAATGTCCAAACCAATAATGAATGAAAAATTATTTAAACAATTAAATTGTGTCATGAACGTAATTAATTTTTAAATTTAGAGAAACGCAACATCAAAGTTTATAATATGAAAATTTGACTCTCAAACACAATTCCGATTATAAATTATTTCATGAAATTTAATCTAACAGACAAAAAAAAAATGGAATAAAAGACTGAATTAAATTACCTAAACATCCCCTCTTTTGGCTCCGTTTTATGCATTTAATTTGTGACAGAAAAATTAAACATGATATTATTGCATAATATTTGCAAAGTGACCCATAAAAAACCTCTAAAAACCAACTTCCGTATCTTCTTCTTCTGTACTTAGTGAACGCGTCACTATAATTCAAAGAGGTCAATTGTAAAAAAAACAAAAAAAAAAGATTCTCTTCCTCTACTCCACCTTCTCTTGACACAAATTTTTTCCGGTCATTTTGAATTCCATTCATTCAAATGAACCAGAATGAAATTAAATTTGACGCAATTGCAAAGTTAACGTCATAAAAAATAGTCAAAAATGAAGAAAAAAGTAAGTCAACTAAAACTTGAATATATAATTTTGTTTAACCACAAACATTACTAGTTCACCATCTTTCCTCCATACCCACCTCATCAGTCAAAAATCTCATCACCATCAGACAAGTTTTATCTTACGAATTTTATTTTTTTTTTTACTTTTATTTGGTTTCTGATTTTGGACAAACAGAACAAATTGTCTTTTTTTTTTTATGTTTGTTTCACTTTAGTGTGTGTGCATGTGTGCACGTTATTTTTATGAATTTGATAAAAAATAAGAAAAGAAAACCAAAAAAAAATAAATAAATAAATAAAAAACTCAAAAAAGTCAAATGAAAAAAGTGAAGAGAGAATGAACAACAGAAAAGAATAAATCTGCGCGGATGCTGAATGTTGAAAGAACAGAGACAAAATATTATATGTGTGTGTGTGTGTACTTTGGTCAACGACAAAAAAATAACATATGTGTAAATGTGAGTGCTGATGAAGAATATTACACATTTAAGTGGAATAATAAGAAAAGACAATAATAACAACAACAACAATAATATTTTATGGTTGTATGCTGACTGATGATGGCGGATGGCCTACTCTAAGGTCATGTAGCGGCATATTTTCAATATATTTTGTTGTTGTTACTGTTTCTTCATTTTCTTGATTCTTTTCTTGTTCTGCCTGCTTCAGGCAGAATGAAGAAAAAAAAAACAAAAACAAAAACAAAATAAAATCTTTTCTCCATCATTTTTTTTTTTTTTAAGAAATTTTATAAAACATTTTTTTTTTTCTTCTTCATTATTGAAATTACGCGGTCGTTGTCTCATTTTAATGTGTCTCTCACTTAGAATTAAAAAAAAAAAAAGAAAAAAGTTAAAAGAATGAAGAATGAAAGAAAAAATTCCTGATTCTTATAAAAATGTGTTTTCAGCCTTATAAAAAATTTTACAATTTTTTTTTTCTTTTCCCTTCGTTTGGTATTGAAAAATGAAAGAAAAAAATAACAACAACATAAATGCATACGCGCAGATGCAAATTAATACAACAACTATGTTGATTGAAAGATAGATGCGGATGCAGAATATGCAATGGTTCTTCATCTTTATATGTTCATCTTAATTAATAATTATTATTTTCTGATTAGAATTTTTTATAATTGATAGATACAAAGATAATAAATAAAATAAGAAATTTAATATTAAAAATAGAAAGAATTAAAGATTCAATGGAGAAAAGACAGTGACGTAGAAATAAACAAATTTTTATTGATAATTGATTTTTGTAATTTTGAGTTTAACTTTCAAATAAAAATAACGAAATCGATAAAATCGCGTAGTACCAAAGCCGTATTGTATAAGTACCGTGTTGTGTACAAGAGGGCTACATTGTACTCTGTTTCTATATTTTCTCACAATGAAATATTTCTTTGGTATTTTCATAAAACTGAATAAGGAAAATGTTAAACATCAAAAATAATTAAGAAAACTAATAATTGAGTTATTTTTCCCCTTGTCCATACACTAAAAAATAACATTTCATATTTTCAAAATTTAATTTTCCAAACGAAAATTTAAAATATTTTACATTGTTTTGGGTAAACAGCAAATTGAACAAAAAATTCTTAAAACTTGAGAAAAGCAAAAAATCCGAAACATTTGATTTAACAAAAAAAATATATTTATGACTTTCAAAATATTAAGTTTTACCACGAAAAAGTTTTCCTAAATGTATTACCACTTATTTCTTAATCTATAAGTAGTTTGACATGTCAAAGGATCATCTTCAATAATAAATAATAAAAAAAAATTAACTCAAGTCAAATTATTTGTCATTTGTTGAAAGTTTCATTTGTTGAAAGTTTAAAGATGAATAAATTTTTTTTTTTGTACATACAAATAGTGAATCATCTGTGCCTGAATTACAATAAATATCAGTGAGTGACGATAATTGTGTGTGCGTGTGTGTGTGTGTGAGTGAGTGCGAGTGAGTAAGTTGAGTGGCGACTTGCACTCGCATATTTATTTATAGTAATCGAGGCACTGAAAATGATTTTTTTAAAATTGTATTTTCATTTATTTTTTATGATGTTGTTGTTGTTGTTGTTGTTGTTTTCATTCTTCAATAAAAAATATAAAAGAGTCATGCTGTTAAGCATTTGTTTCTTTTCTTTTCTTCTTTTTTTTTTTTCTTTTTGTTATTTTACCTTTTGTGTTTGAGGGCTCAAGACTATAAACAACTCTTGAGGTCTCAATTTATTTATATTATTTACCTACTTTAACCTATCATTTCGTGCTTAAACTGAAATTCTCAGTTCTACCAGACATATAAATATAGAATCGAAAGAAAAACATGAAAGAAAAATCTCTCAGACATCCTAAAAGAAAATCAAAAAAAAAAAACAATTTTTTAAATTCAACTCTTTCTTTGCTTCCATTTTTCTCTCTCTCTCTCTCTCTCTCTCTCTCTCTCTCTCTCTTTCTCTTTTTATTTCAGGCAAGCTTTTATTTTCTTCTTTCTCTCTCAATAGGAAACTTTCTTTTTTCCTTTCAACTTGCCAACTTTTCTTTTCTATTGATGCTGGAAAAATCTTTGAAATTTGTAAAGAAGGTTTTTTTTTTTTTGCTTTTGCAGAAAAACATTTTAACTGCAGAGAGAATTTAATGGTAAAAATTTGACAATAAACTGATTGTGTTTAGATCGAATCCTTTTTATACCTGAAATTTTTGTTGACATAAAAATAAATGTTCGATCGATTGTCAAACAATTCAATAGAATTGAATGAAAATAAAAAATCAATCAAGATTGGACGATAGAAACGAAGAAACCTGTGAAAGGCGGAATATATTTTCTTTTTTTTCGATAACCAGAAAATGGTATTAAAAATTTCTAAAAATTTAGATTAGAAAGTATCTAGCATTTACTCTGTGATCTACAATCAATATTTGTAGAAAAGAAAAATATTTCTCAATTGCCTTTGTGAAGTTCTGTTAAGTTATGGAAAAGTACTTTAAAAGTAAAGAGACGTTGTACTTAATTTTTAAAAGAATTTAATTCATACCACAAGAAAATAAGTAACAAGAATAATTTTTTCAGTCGTTCCTAGAAAAAAAACATAAAAATAATTCTCTTTCATAGATGATTCCATTCAGTTCAGTTATCCTCCTTTTCAAATTGGATTTAAGTCAAGGAAACTTTTTAGTGTTGAATAACACATACAGAAATAGATACATACAGTCACACATACACGTACATGATACACACACACACACACACACTTACACATATATTGTATATATGAATTCATGCCAAACGATTTCCACATAATAAATAAAATAAAATAAAAAAAATAGAGGCAAAATTCCAATTTCCCTCGCAGCCAACAAAAAAGAAAACGAAGTACGAAAAACGTAAATTTTCGAGAAAATAAAATAAAAAAAAGAAGAAGAAAAACAGGAAAAAAAAATTTTTCAAATAACATTAATCAAAGGGCCTACCTGTCAGAAGGGGGTAAGTAACATTTTCAACCTATACATACTTTTATACATTCCTTCAGACAGATGGTAGTGTATGAAGTACACATCTATACATACATCACAATTACACACACATATAGGTTGAATCTAGGTAAAGTTTCATATATTTTATATAATATTGTGGAATATAATTTTTTTTTTTCTTTCACTGTATAACAGAAACTGAGAGAGAAAGAGAATGAATAACTACACTATATATGCGAATTAACGATACACTTGAGAGTAATTTTATCCTTTAGATTGTGATAAGAAGAACCCTTAGAAAATATTTTCTATAGTCACATTATTATAAATGCTTATGCTTTTATATTGTGTTTTCACCGTGTGCTTTCAAGTATCTTCTACATTTGTTAATTTTTTTTCTCTTTTTTCTTTTTTCTTTTTCCATTTTGTTTAAATTTAATTTGTAATTAAACGTTGTTAGAAAACCTTAACTACTTTATACTTGACCGCAAACTGAACGCATAACTTGCACACATACACACACACACACACAGATACGTATATTCTCTTAAATATTCTATATACGTATAATGCTTTATATATTTTAAGTAGTCTGGGTTCTTCATTAATTTTTCCACTTACGTAATTTTTAGTAAATTTCTTCAATTATTATCAACTGAAAACCTTCTGATGTTAATTTTCTATTTACATATTTTTGTATAAATACAAGGCGTCTCCATTTAAATTTTCTAATTAGTTTCTCTGAAATTCGTGTCTTAAAATTTATTTTAACGTTTAAATTCGTTGCCAAGTTATACTTTTGTTATTTTTACTAATCACTTTCTTTAAGAAATTATTCGATTTTTACTTTATTTTTACCACAATAAAGACACAATTTATTTCTATAAAGGATAAGGCGTCTCCACATAATATCTTTAATATATTCAATGAACATGGTTCCTATCTTTCTCAATAAATTGCAACAAATGTCTTAATAATAAAATGAATTGAACTTTTTGTCTGACCGACATTAATGATTATTTTACAAGATTATAAAAATGTTTCTATTGTTTATCGGAAATGAAAAGTAATAAAAGTAAATTTTTTGACATTAACTTTTAGTGTTAGAAATGAAATCAAGAAAAAAATAATAATAATAAAATACAACAAAAATATTCTCACCCAAATTAACGCCACAAAATTGAACCCTTCAAACCTGTCATTTCATATTTTGAAAATTCTCGTTTAAACTCCCCTTTGTCTCTCTTTCTCATTCTTCCATTAATTCACATCCATTTTATATAAGATCAAAATAAGAAAATATAAAAATCGACAGCTAAAGTAAACCACTTTTCTTCATCATCACAAGAAAAAAAAAATATATCTTAAGAATATGAAGATGAAGAATAAGGAAAAATGGAAAGAGAAGAAGAATAAAATATTTTTGCGGGAAAAAGGCAAATCCCATTAATACTTTCGTACTCAATAAAAGTCACCGCCATATAAATATATATAAATATAAAAAGTCGAAAAAGATAGTCTCACACCAAACTTCCAAAGAATGAAGAGAAAATTCAACCAAAACCCCAAACATAAACACATATACACAGAATTCTTTCAAGGTTAGTCTCAACAATATTTTTATACGAAAGAAAAAAAAGAACCACAATTCCCAATATTATTCAATTTGTATCAATCATGTGTTACAACCAACCAACCAACCATCATCTATGAATGATGGAATGAGTGAAATGGGTGAAAATATATAGAATCGTATATAGTGGGGTATTGGGTGAATGTTAAACAGTCAAGACATAGAGACCCAGATAAATTTAGTGTATAAAGTAGAGAATTTTTTTCATCTTTATTTTTCTTTCTTTTCTCATCGTTTTCTTTTTATTATTCTTTCTTTTTCTTTTATTTTTCTTGTTTCTTCTTCTTTTTCGTCTTTCATTTTCGTTTCACATGTAAAAATAATAATATATAACCCAAACAACAATTTTCTTGAGTACCCACAACCAAACAAACAAGAACACCGAAAATACACACATACACCCACACACACACAACATGCACACAAACATATAGAAAAACATATTTTCTTTTCTTGTTTCATATATTTTATTTTACTTTCTTTACATTTTCACAAAAAAAAAAAAAAAAAAGAAGTAGAAGAAAACTGACTTGGTTCAACATGACAGCTTTACGTGAATTGTTTGAGTTTTCTTTCGTTCGTTTTCTTTTTTCGACATTATTTTTTTTTTCTTAGCAGCAATACAGAGTAAAACTGAGAGGAGAAAAAAAAATACAGAAAGAGAGGGAAAGTTCCGTTTTTTTTTTTGCCCGAAAAAAAAAATAAAATAAAAGAATTTCAATGTTTTTGTTGTTGTACCTGTTCCTGTTGTTTGTTAAAACATATAAAAAAAAACTAAATCATTGCAAAATACGCCGTATGTGTGTGTGTACATGTGAGTGTATGTATTCGAGAGAGAGAGATTCAAATCGATTCCATAAATTCATCAATGTTTGGGTATACTTTTTTTTCATCTTTTACACATACGACTTTTTTGGATTTTATACAGTTACCATCGACAAAAATCCGCCCATCCACCTACTCATCTCATTCTTTACAAATACAACTGACTGAATATGTACAAAACGAACTGAACATATTTTTTTACTGTTGTTTTTTTTCATCACACACCCCACCCTCGCCAACACTTTCATAAAGCTCTAACATTTGAATTGTAAAAAAAAAAACGAGAAGAGGAATAAGAAAGTGATAAGAAAATTGTGAAATTGTTTATATTTGACGCTATCTTTATAAAAAAAACAACGAACAAATGACGTCACACACAACGGAAAAAAAACATGGGAAAAAATTAAGGATGAAGTAGATTTTTCTGAATCGTTGAATCGAGGATAACACAATAATTAAGAAGTTGGCATTTTGTCACTTCCTTTTATTATCCTTACGTGCGGTTGCGGTAGCGGGTTTTAGTAAAATGTGGATTTTTCTTGTGATTGCGGGAAAATTGTGGATTTAACTTGTCTAGTTTACTGTCTACTGATGGTTTTATTCACGTGACTTATTTTTATCGTTGTTTTAGTATAAAAAAAAATGGAAAAATAAGTAAGACAACCCATTATTTATGGAAAGTCACTTAAAACATAAAATAAACTAAATTTATTTCAAATGTTAATTTCATTGAATAGAAAAACGAATGTTGATTTATTTTATTAATTAACAACAAAAATAATAATTAAATTTGAAGTGACAGATAAAGATAAGAATTTAGAAAATATCCGGCATTATAATTTTGATCTGAAACAAATTATACAACAGAGTCACTTTTGTAAATAAGTTTTATGTTTCTTCTTTAAACGATTAACGAAAATTGTTCAAATACATGAGTAATTCAGTTTCCATTTATTTATTTCGCATTTTCAGAGTTTTCTAACAAATCAGTTTTGTCCATTTCACTGAGGTTTTGTATTTTTCTGAATTAACTTTATAAAACCAAAACACATTTTGCAGGGTGACAATGAAAAAAAAAACAATATTCAAGTTCAGCTCCCACCTTGATTTACGATTTAAATTCATATCAATTTGACAATAATAAAAGTGATGTAAAAATTATGTTAAAAAAAATCAGCAAAACCACTTAGCATGAATGGAAATAATGCAAAAAAAAAAATATAAATCAAAATTCAAAACAAACCACGCGCGCATTTGTCGTTTAAAATAGACAACAAAAAAAATAACAATTTACTTTGATGAAATCCATCTCTGACTTTCCAAAATACAACAACAAATACAGAATCCAACAAATAAATAACAGTAGGGAAAAAAAACAACAACGACGCTTTCAAGTTTCAAGTCTCAATAAAAAAAAAGGAATAAAAAAAAGAAATCGTTGGTTGGGAAGTGAAGAGAGAATGATGGAAAAAAGCAAGCGATATGTTTGTCAGTTACAACCAAAAGCGACATCCTTTTTCCTTTCTTTTCTTTTTTTTTTCCTTTAAAAGAAAAATCCTTTTTCTGTATTCACGAAATATCCTGTCCCGATGAAGTGACGTGCGGAATTTTCTCTGTTTTCTATCCAATTTTTTCTTTTCCTTTTTTTTTGCTGGCTGCGTGCAGGTATTTTTGTGGAATTGATTTTCCTTATTTTTCTGAACGGATTACGAATTATTGCAGAATAGAAGTACATAAATTACTTGTCCCTATATGGATTGTATGATTGTGTATATTTATTACTATGTGTGTGTGTGTGTGTATGTGTTGAGTCTGACTTCTTGAGAATTTTTGTTTTCTTTTTTTAAAAAAAATAAGGAGACAAATTTATATACACATTTTTCCATAATATTATTATTGTTTCAAATAGAAATATTGTACGTTCAGTGTTTTATATATTTCTTCATTTCTTCCCCTATTCTTCTCTACGAAGTGGAATTCTTCTACTTTTGTGTATTAAGAAACCTGAGCGTAATAATTTACGAAAGTTTTCTTCATATATTTTTATTTTTCTTTCTCACGCATTCCAAGAAGATGAAACAATTTAACAAATTTATTTTTATTCAAATTTCTCTTCCTGATTACCGGAGACAACAAAGAATTTCAAATAATTATTTACATAATTTTTTTGTTTTCTAATTTGGAAATTCAACAAACTTGTTCAATTTTTAAAGTTAACAAATTTCGAAGATTTTCTTGTCGCTTAGAAATAACTTTCACACAAAATTATTGAAAACCTACAAAAGACTGAAACAATTCCAAACAAATTCTAGAGGTTCATGTGCCTATGGTGTCTCCTTTTTTTTTTATCCATTCAAAATTTGTTTACCGGAACCCTGGAATTTTTCTTCTTTTTTTTTTTTTTTTTTGTAAATACAAATCTGATTGACAATTCAAATATAAAGGAAAAAATTGAAATTCAATCAAATTTTATATTGATTCATGAATAATGTAAAAGAAAGAAAAATAATCGAATTTATATTTATTTATTTTTTTCTTTTAATCCAAAAAATAGTTTCTAACGATTTTTTTCTTATCAAATCAAATATCGTAATATAAATTCTCGCACGATTCTTTTAAATAATGATGAATGTCCGTATTTGGACATATTCCTTTTTTTTTGTAGTTTTAGAAAATTTATTGATATTTTTTTTTTACTTTAAAAAATAAACGATTTTAGGTCAGAGATAACAACAAAAAAAAAATTCTTCTTCATTTCCGATCAAGATAATTTTTTCATAAAAAAAAATTTATATAATACGCAAAGGAAAGAAAAAATCAAAGACAAAAAAAAAAGTGGACCATAGAATTTTTATTGGAAGATTTCCGATTTGAAAGAAAAAATTTAAAAAAACGATTCAATTATTGATTTAGCAAAAAAAAAACTAAAAGACAGAATTTATTTGTAGATTATTTTCTGAGCCAAAAAGATGTTTGGACAAATTATTTTGGCGCATCCTTACAGTTTTGTTTATAAATTTATGGATGACTACGCCAATATTTTTACATGAAAATTATTGACATTTTACTTCATTCTTTTTACATTATTCAATTGTTTTGAATTCAACTTATAAATACAAATTGTATTAAAATTTAGAACAAAAATTCAGTTATTGTGTCTGATCATTCGTAAGATGAAATCTAAAATCATTGAAAATTTTATTCACATGAATTACAATTCAATTGAACATTATTTATTTATCAACGATACCAGTAATTAATATTTTAGATAATGTTTAGAAAATTTCTGTTTACAATGAAAAATGATTAAAAATATTCTACCAATTGCATTTTGATAGAGAAACCCAATGTTTCTTAGAATTAATCGGAGATGTGTTCAAACAAAGTTCAGCGTAGTAGAAATAATGATTTTGGATTTTATTATAAGAGTAGATCCCGTGCCTTACATGACTCTGACAGTTGATAAAAGGCACGTTAATAAGCTCCAATTATCTAATCTATCTATCAGTCGTATATATAAATTGTTTGAATTGTTGCTTAACATTTTATTCCTGATCATCACTATCACCATTTGAAAATATTTTAAGTCTGGTTAGTTATCTTTCTTCCGATTAAAAAAAAAATCGACAACTATAATCTTTAATCAGACAGTCGGCAAGAGACACACACACACACAAACCTAATGCATTTACATTATTCTTCATCCTATCGTCATCTCTTCTTGAAATATTATTTATTGTCACGATTTTTTGTTTTTTGTTTCTTTTGAAAGTAAAAACCACCCAATTATTCCGTTCTTTCATCAAGTTCCTCCTCTTTTACATTTTCGTTTCTTTTAAGGAAAACATTTTTTCTTTTCTTTTTATTAAAATTTTTCTCTTCTTTTTCGTTACGAAACTTTCAAAACAATTGAACTTTGATTTTTTTTTTTCATATTTTGTTTTTCTCATTTTTTTTTTGTTCTCCCCATTTTCTTCATCTTCTTCTTCTTCGTTCGATTTTCTTTCAAATATTTTATTTTCTTTCATTTTTCGTTTTTTCTTTTTCCAATAATAAATTCTCTTTTTAAATTGAAAAATATTACATTTTGAATTTGTCTTCTTCTTCTTTATCTGAGCTTTTTTTATTTATATTATTGTCTGTATTTTTTTCTCTCATTCCTTCCAATACTTTCTTACACCCACTATTGCACCACACTCCTAGTGAACCACCGACTTTTCTTTTTTCTTTTGTTCAAGTTTTTAGAAATATTTATTATAAAGTTCTTGTGAAATCTTCAAGATTTTTATCAAATCGACCATGACCTACCGAAGCACGCGTTTCTTTCTTAAAAGTTCATACAATTTCAATTGATCCAATTCATAAGAAATTTTTTAAATACAAAAAAAATTGTCAGCCATGTAAAAAATTGTTTGTTTTTTTTTTTGTTCATTTCGATTTTCCTTTAGAAAATGCCATCTTTGTTTTTTTGTTCTTCTTATTTTTTCTTTTATAAAGGAAGAACAAAAAAAGGCGCGCACTCATAATATTTACTGTTTGTCGTCCTTTTTTTTTTTTTTTGATTTTGAAAGAATAAAAAATAAATACAGTATAAGAAAAATGGCGATAAGGATAAACAACAACAACAATAATAACAACAACAAAAGCACACCATCGCCCCCATTTTTTTTGCTTTTTAAAAATGAAAATAAAAGAACAACGAAAAGAAATGAAAAGAAATGAAAAGAAATGAAAAGAAAGAAGGAATCTTCGTTTATAACTAATTCTCTTAAGATAAAATGATTTATTTATGAAGATTTTTAAATTGATATCGTTTCCCTTATGTTTTATTTATAAATTTTCTCTTCCTTTTGCCTTCTTCTTATTTCGTATATTTTTTTATTAAAAAAAAAAAAAAAAAAAACAGACAGCAAGAAAAACAAAAAAAAGCACAGAGGGAACACATTGAGTAAGTGACGTGGCATAGCGTACTTTCGTTGCGGACAAACGTAACACCATAAAAATTCATTATAATTGTTTAGATTAAACGTGCGTATTATTCATATTATATAAAATTATGTTAATCCTTAATTCAAAGTATAGTTGATCATCACGAATTAATGCGACAAAAAAAAAAAAAAAGAAAATTAAAACAAAAAAAAAATAAAAATAAAAACGTTCGAACCAATAAACTTAATTATCAGAATTTTTTTTTATTTCTTTTTTACATTTTGTCGCGTTGAATATGTCGTTTTTTTTTTTTTAATGCGTTACCAAACTAAATTAAAAAACGAGCAAGTGAAAAAAAAAAATAAAAAACTAAAAACAAGCAAAAAAGTGTAAAGGAAAAAAAAAATATACTAAAAACAAACAATAATTATCGCATTTTATTAATGGAAACATGAACAGTGAACATCATGAAAAAGGATATTTTTTTTTATGTATATAGAGAACAGAATAAAACTAAAAGGGGAACAAAAAAAAAATGCAATTGACATAATTTTCTGTTTTGTGTAATGTCGCGTTTCCTTTGACGGCATTATAAAAAAAAAAAATTTTCATAAAAAATCAAACATAAAATAAATTTTCCGTGTTTTTTTATTGGACTTCAGTCAATCAAAATCGATGAGAAAATTTAAATGAAAATGTAACTTTAATACAATTTCGTTAATTAAAGAGTGGAACTTTTTTTTTTTGTTTCTTTTTCCTCAACACAAATTTTATAATATTTTTGTTATCTGACGTACTTTTTTTTTTTTTTTCCTTTTACTTTTAAAGGCAAAAATAACTCCTTCTATTAATTATCTATGTATACTTTGAAGTTAACATTATTTATTTATTTATAATTTATTATGATTATGAAAAGTTTTGAATAAATAATGATACACTAATAGTATGTTTCATTACCATTAATTATACGCTAGACAAACTGAATGTCTATAATATACTTTTGATGTCGTATATTATCCTTTATACTTTATCCTTTATCCTTTATATATTTTTATGAAAAAAATTGAAGACAAATAAAAAAATAAGAAAGTATATTAAAATTTTATAGTGTACGACCAAAAGATTATAAGTTTAGATTCAAAGAATGTGTACAGATCAAAGACGATGAGATTTGAATGCGTCATTCTGTGTGAATTGTTGTTTTATTAAAAGTTCTATACAAATCTGTTAAAATCTGTTTTCACTAATAAATTCTTAGCTTCTCATGACATCTGTGAAAGTAAACCAAAACATTTAAACTTTATTGACATTTATTTACATTAAATGTTCATAATTGTATTTTCATCATCAATATGAAAATGCAACCAATTAACCACAAATAAACGAACCATTTAAAATAAAACAATAAATTAATAATTAAATGTATCATTATTTAAATATTGTATTTCAAGACGAAGTAAAATTCATTAAATAATAAAATTTAAAACAAAAACCTGAAGCTTATAAAATATAGAATTATTTTTGAACATTTCAATTAACAATATTCTCTCCAAGGGAATGTTATTCAAGGGTAACATTGTTTAAACCATGAAACAAAAACTTAAATTAAACAAAACATGAATCAGAATTACATAAAATATTATTTATTGTGTAAATAAACATAAATTTTATTTGATTATATTCAAACATATGCAGTTGATAAAAGAACAAGACTATCACAATTTTGTAACAAGTAAATAATTTATAATTGAACTGAAATTAAATTGAAAATAAGACGATGAGTAAATTAGAGAATTTAAGAGAAAAATTACAACAAAATATTTGTATACTAATAATTTGTATTCTAGTAAAATTTGAATTTGTGTGAAACGAGAATTCTTTAATATCTGAGAGACATTAAACCTCTTTAGAATACCATCTAATCTCAAGACAATACAGATTTTTCAGTTGTCTCCATCTAAATTGTTTCCTTAAGAATTTTGAAGAATATATTTAATGCGGCTTTCTTATCTGTAAACCATTGAGGTCAATGTACTTGAACTTTTTTCTTTTTGTAAATTTGTCGATTTTAATATTGTTCCTCTCTCTCTCTCTCTTTTTCTATCTCTATTCTGACAACAAGAGATAACGTTATTTCTACAGAAAAACAACCAGAATAAAAACAACCAAAATAATAACCATAAAGACGAAACAATTCCACTGTTTTCGCATATTAAAATCATACATAATAAATTCAATTCAATCCAATTCACAGAACACAGAACAGAATAGAAAAACTAAACATAAGCAACAAAAAAAAATTCTCGCCTTTTGTGAATATAAATTTTCACATTTTCAAACATTTTCATTATGGGTGAAAAACAATAATAACAACAACAACAACAACAACAGCAACAACAAGATGGAATAATAGTTCGCAGTTCAGTTGATTAAACTGAAGATAAACTAACAAAAAAAAAATAAACTCCACAATAAAATTCTACAATAAAATCCACTTCACTCAGAAATAATAAAAAAAAAAAAAAAAAAGCACACACACACACACAGAAAAAAACAAACGGAGAAAAAAAAATGGTTTTAATCTCTTCAAGTTCAGTTAACCCACTGTTCTCTTTTTTTCTTTTATTTTTTGGTGAAAAGCTTGAGTTGAATTGAACCGATTTGAACCTGAACAAAAAACACACAAAAAAAATATATTAACAACAAATGAACCATCCAAATGATGAGTTTTAACTTTTAATTTTTATATAAAATTTCAAACAAAAGAAAAAAGCTCGCGAAAAGCTTCACTCAAAAAAAAACTGTTTCATTTATTTTAATTCTTTATTTTTATTTTTTTTTTGTTTTTCATTTAAAATAATTATCTACTGATATTTTTTTTTTCTCTATTTGCAGGTAAAATTCTAATTGTTCCCGTTTATTCGATTATGAAAAAATTGTGTATGGTGAGTAATGTATACGAGTGAAAACTTCAAAGCTTCTCAAAATAAACCCATTTCTAACACAGAAGCAAAAAAAAAAACAAAAGTAAAAATCTTCAAGTACCCATTTCGTAGCATAAATCAATTTCAACTGACTTAATCATGATCAAAAAAAAAAGGAGCCACAGGAATAGGGTCATTATTCAGAATAATATGTAGCCGTTTAATAAAATAAAAAAACAGGGTAAAGTTCATACAGATAAGTTAAGGGTCAACAACATTTTCATTTGAATTTGTCTCTTTGTAATTTTGAAGATGAAAAAACATTAGAAATATAATCTAACGAAATGAGAAAAGAAAAGACGATTACTAAGAAATCCATATTTTCTCTATTTTCTTTTCAGAACAATGACAAAAAAAAAGCCGAAACGTTTTTCCTTTCCTTTTTCCTTTTTTTTTTTTTGTTTTCTTTTTCTTTTTCTTCAAAACAACAATTTTTTGTTCATTTCTTGTTGATGAGAGACCCTCCGTTTTTTTTTTCTTCATCATTTTTTGTTGTTGTTTGCAGAGCCCACTTTGTTTTTATCTTACTTCATTTTCTTCCGCAATTCCAGTTCAATTTACTCGCGTCCTTTATTTTTTGTTTGTTTCTTTTTACCTTTTTTTTTTGTTTTTGGGATGCTGATGTTTGATGATTTTGTTTTTGTTTGTTATTTAGTTTTATGTATTTCATTAAACTTTACCATTAACGTTACGTTCAGTTACATTATGATACGTTTGATTTTTTTAGATTATCAAAGAAAATATATTTACTTTAATTTATTATATTTATTAACTTTTGATTGACTTTTATTGTAGTCTTTATTCACAATATTTCTACATTCTAAGATAAGATATTAAATGAGGATGTGATCACATACAAAAAAAAAACAATAGTAAATCAAGAGATTCCTGATGTTGATGTTTGATAATTTATGATTATTTTTATTATGAATTCTTAAAAATAATCCTTTATTTTTTTTTTTGGTATTTTACAAAAGCAACAATAACAACGAAATGTTATTCTTTATCCAGAAAGAAAAAAAAAAAAAAGTGTAATAATCACACACATAAAAACACAATCCATTCTATGGCTGTAATAAAAACAAAACAAAAAAAAAATATCCTAACACGTTGAACAATTTTTTCCTTGATTTTATTATTTCCTAAGTTTTTTTTTTTTTTTTTTATTATTTATTTCCTTCATTCCACCAAAAATTTCTCACACCCCGTCTATATGTCTCGTTATTATTATTATTGTTATTATTATTATGATCAACCAAAAGAACAAAAAAAAAAATTGTATAAGAAATGACCAATCCTAACTCAAGACTAGACAATTATTATTATGGTCAACAACAACAACAATAACAACAACAGCAACAAGAACAACAACAACCCAAAATAAAAGGAAGATTATTGTTGTTGAAAGATTCTTTATTATTATTTTTTTTTTTGGCAATATTTTCTTCTTTTTTTTTTTTTTGCCCATCTACAATTTTTCTTCTTTTAGCGATTTTATTAAAATGTCAGAGTGGAAAAGAAAGAAAAATTGTCATCTTTTATAAAAGATAAATGCAATCAAATCATCGTATATAATGAAAGATACAAACTTATACGATTAGATATTCTTTCTTTTACACTTCATATTTCTACAATAAACCAACAAAAAAAAAAAAATTCTAACCATCAAACCATCTCAAACTACCTCCACCATCTTCTTAAACCACTTAATTTACTGTGCTCTAATACATACAATATAAAAAGCTTAAGCCTACATTCATATATATATATGTGTGAAAAGAAAAGTCCTTTTTCTTCTATGTGTGTGTGTGTGTTTGTATGTATGTATAAAGAAAAGTGCAAACGAACGTTAAACGAAATAATAACTCATAAGATTATAGTTGCTGTTTATGATGTTTCAACTTTTTTTCTTCTTTTTTTTTTGCTTTACTTTTCTGTATTAGACGATAATCTTCAAACAACAAACAAACAAACAAACAACAACAACGACAAAAATGATGTAAGAAAAAAAAAAAAAAAAAAGGGACAATGACATTTTTATTAGAAGTACACTTATCATCTTATCCATTTTTATTGTGTGTTATAGTCATCTATTATTGAAGGCAATAAAGTGAAAATCTTATACTTTTTATGTGAAAAGAAAAAAATTAAATACAAATAAATTTCCGTACGTTAAAGGATTATGTGACAAACTTTAACTGTAACAAAAACCTGTCTATGATGGAAAGTGTTATTTAAAATTAAAAGTTTAGAGCCTAAGACTAAACAAATATTAAATATAAGTAAAAGTGAATAAATTTAAATCAATCATTCTTTGTAGTAAGATGCTAAAATTAGAAACTATAAAAACAAAATTCAAAATTATTCCCTCATATCCACGCCAATCTCCAATAATCGGAACCCTCATTTTTAATACAATTTCAATTTGTTAACACAAAGAAAAAAATGTAATTTTCTTATATTTTACTACGACAAACAATTTATCCATTAAATTTTCTTTACATGATTTAAAATTTTTGATCAAAAATTACAAGAAAGAAAAAAAAACTGAACATTTCCGTTCTTCATAAAAATCATAAAATAAATCAAAAATAAATATAAATTTAATAATCCTTAAAATTTTAATAATCTAAACTATTTCCGGATTAACATGAAAAATGACAATGTCGTTTTTTTTCCTTTCTTTCCTTACAATTTCCTTCACATTCATCTTCTTTTTTTTTTCTATTTTTCCTATTTTTTTTTTTTTTTGCTATTTTTTAACATCCGCCACTACAAGAAAACACAAATTTTAATCAAAATCTTCACCTTTTCATTGGCCCATATATATTTTATATTATTCATCTTAAAAATATAGTCTTTCATCTTCCTTCTTCCTTCTTCCTTTTTTTTTATTTTATTCTTTTACTATGATTCGTCATTTCAACTTAAAAGATTTATATCTTCTTCTTGTTCTTCTTCTTCTTCTTCTATTATATTTTATTATATATTCTTGATTCTATAGAGAGAGAGAGAGAGAGAGAGAGAACAAAATCCCCCCCAAAGAATCAATTTAATAAAATATTTATTTGTGTGTGTGTGTGTATAGATGTGTGTGTGTATGTGTTGTGTCATGTCATGTCACCATGACTGTGCGAAGCTTTTTTTTTCGTTCTTTCTTTTCTTTTCTTTTCTTTTCGTTTCCTTTACTCTTTCTTTTATTTTCTTCTAGCCTTTAACTTTTATTCAATAATAATAAAAAGGAAAAAAAAAAAGAAAAATAGAAAAACTTTTATTGCCGAAGTCTATATAAACTATTTTTAGATTAACAAGAGTAAGAGAAGATGACGAAAAAAATGTTTGAATTAGAGTGAGAGAGATGGTGGAAGGAAGGAAGAAAAAAAAGCTAACCCTCTAGCGATGGTTTAATAAACTATTTTTGGTAGAACAAAATTAAAGGTAGAAAATTCAATTTGGATTTTTAACAGAATTACATCAATTTTTCTTCTTTATAATAAAAAGTCCGTAGATTTTTTAATGAGACAATATTTTTCATCTATTTTTTTTTTATAGTTTATAGTTAGATGACGTTATTATGGTGATGATGATTTTTATGACGATTATTATTATTATTATACAACCATTTTTATTTTACACTCTATATGTTTGTCTCTTACTCTCGTACTTTATGTGTGATATACTATGTGTGTGTGTGTGTGTGTGTGTCTGTGTATATTATGTCTGCACTGAAGAAGATAAAAAAGAAAGAAAAAAAAATTTTTTGTCGTGTCTGCAAATGTTTAACTGACTTTTATAGGTTAGTTTATACGATGTTTGAATATGCAATAAAACGCGGTAATTCAGTGAGGGGTTAAAAATTTTCTTTTTTCTTTTTTTTTTGTTATTAGTTACTTTCACTGTAGTTGTTATTGTTGTTCTTGTAGAATGAGGCTATAATACTGGGATGGTGAAAACATATAAAGAGGAAGATTATTCCAAAGGTTTCTTCTTCTTCTTCGTTTGTTGTAAAAAGGTATTTAATATCGGAAATTTATTAACTTAAAATTTAATGAGGTGTAAATTGTGTGTGTGTGTGTGTGTGTATATATTTTTTTGATGTTCCTTTTTTTATTTCTATTTTTATTTACTCAGTTGAGTTGTTGGTTTGGTTACGTTGTTACGTGTTTGTTGTTGTTGTTCTTGTTGTTGTATTTCTTGCATGTCGTAATTTATATTTATTTTTTTTTTTGTCTGTATAATTATCTTCTCAAATTAAATATAAAGTCAAAGTGGATTTGGATAATGAATAAGGAATGAGTAATGAAAACACTTTTAGAAATTGTGATGAAAAGCAAAAAAAAAAAACGAAACGAAAAGGAAAAACGAAAATAGAAAAAAAAGTCTATGTTTTGTTTCGCAAAAAAAAAAAAAAAAATAAAAACTGGAAGGAAAATTTTTATTTTAATCATTAAATTATATAATTAAAAAGGAAACGAAACCCTCTTGTACTTTAAGAAACTCCTATGAAACTCACTGATTATAGTTTAACTTTCTTTAGAATTAAGTTTCTTATTTTAATGAAGTTTCTTTAGTATGAGATTTAGTACTTGATTATAAGTTGTAAACATAAAAGCTTTAAGATTAAGTACAATGGAAAAAATATTGATGACATTCTTTGAAAATCTTACAAAGAAAACAATCTCATATGAATTAAAAATTCTAAGAATTCATAATAAGTGAAAAATAAATGAAACCAATTTTGTTTGTTGCTAAAATAATTGGAAACCAATTTGTTTCTTTCATTAATAACTTTCAACAACAAAAACAACAACAACAACAAAAGAAAAGAAAACTTCATAAATTCATCACCGTGGAATAATAAGAAAATATATTTTTTGATCAAATTCCTTTAATAAAAACATAATTCATTTTATTCCGTTCTAATTAACATAATAAATTATTTTAAAATTTTCTTTTAAAAAAAACTCTTCAGAAATAAGGAATTTGTTTTTTGTGTTATTATTTTCTTCTTTTTTTTTTTCTGTTTCAAATTTTAAAGCAATTTTGAAAACATAAATCTTCTTGTATGATTTCGATTATAAATTCTGTATAAGAACACAGACACACACACACACAGTCCATAGACACAAATTCCTAGAATATAAATCTTATTTCTTCATACAAATAACAAAAGTGCAACCAGTTCATTTTTCTTTTATTCCTTTTTTCTTTTGTTTAACTTCTTCTTCTTCTTTTTTTCTCCTTATTTTGATTTTCATTGTTGTTGTTGTTGTTTTTTTTTGTTTTTTTTGTTTATTTATTTTATAAAATTGTGTATAAAATACAATTCTAAAAAATCTATTATTGAACATAACTCATTTGTTGTACTTTTATATTTTTTATTTATATTTAGTCGCAAGCAATTAATCATATTTTTTTGTTTTTTCTTTACTTTCTTAACTTTATAAGAGAATAACAATAATAACAACAGCAACAACAATAACATAAAAACTGACTTAACACCTTTTTTTTTACATAGAACAAAAAAAACACGAATTCGTTGTTTTACTTCAAAAAATTATAAGCTAAAGAATAAGAAAAGGCCAACACATTGGCTGAACAGAAACAGAAAAAAAAAGAAATTTATGTGATTGTGTACAGAAGTGTGTGTGTGTGTCTTTAGATGAAGATTTTGTTTTGTTCTTTCTTTTTTTTTTGGGATGTTGAATGTTAGTGTGTGTGCGTGTGTGTTAAGAGGGCAGAATGAAAGTCCAGGAGGAAAAGCTAAAGTTTTACTTAACAAAAATATATTATATTTTCTCAAGCAAAGAAAAAAAACAACAACAACAACAACAAGGGAAAAAGGACGAAAAGGGAAAAGGGTCAGAAAGGCTCAAATATCAATTTGATCTAAAACTATATACAGAATTATTACATTTTAATTGAACGTTCACTTTTCCTTTATTTTTTGTCATTTAGTTTAAAGTTAGGTAATTTTGTTTTCATAAAATAATAAATAAAAAAAAAATAAAACACAGAATACAAAAGGAAACGAAGAAGAAATAAGAAAGATGTGACGTTCTATTATATAAAGTCCTGAATATTTAAGATTACACACACACACGCACACGCGCATTCGTAAAACCCAAAAGATAAAAAAAAACAACTTATGATTGATCGTTTAGAAGCAAAGAGTTAGAAACTAATTTCTTAAGACTTTTGACTTTTTTCACGTTCTTTTTTTTTCTTCTTCTTCTTCTTCTTTCTAAATTGAAGCGAACGAAAGAAAACCAAAAAGACACACACAAAAATTTTCAGTTACCCAAAAATGGTAATTATTTTTGATTAGAGAAAGAGAGAAGCAAATAAATTTTATGTGAAATAGAAAGAGAAAATAATAGAGTTTTTTTTTTGGTTGTTGTTGTTGTAGTTATTTTTGTTATAGTTGTTGTTGCTTTTTATATTCTTATATTATTTTATAGAACGATTAAGAAAATGATAAATGATTAAATGAAATGTGAATTTGATGAAGATATCAAATTAAAAATTAATCATTTATACGAACGATTTTTACTTTACTTTGCTATTGTTGTTTTGTTGGTATTTTTTTTTTGATATTTCCACTACCCTCCCACTAACGCTAACAAAAAAAAAACAACCTAACAATCAGCCTAATATAAAATCTAACATTTTAACTTTATTTAACGTTGAATCTAAAAAGTAAATTCTTTTATATAAAATCCTTACTTTTATTTAAAAGACGAAGAATAAAACGGCCCAAAAGTTTTAACTTCTTGTGTTCGTTTCTACTTTCCTTTTTTTTTTTGCTTTTGTTTTGTTTTGTTTCTTCATTTAAAATGTCAACAATTTCCAATTAAATTAACAAATAAATAAAACTCCCTAAAGAACATCAATTAATTTATCCATTCAATTTTATTGATGAATGAATATTCTGACACAATAATTGGTTTAATTAGTTTAGCCTCAAGGCTCATCATCATAATAAATACAAACAAAACAAAAAAAAAAAGAAAATATGTAAGATCTTTACGTCATACAAGCAGAAATTAATAGAAGTAAAAGCAACTCTAAATATACATTGAGACTATAATGTCTG